>JACXGJ010000515.1:0-120911 GCA_016801105.1 Esox niger | reverse complement strand
CGCGCACATTACACAAGGAGATGCTGTACGCAAGAGTGATGCGGAGGAAGCCTTTACTCCGCCCACATCACAAACAAAACCGCTTGAGGTATGCTCAAGCACATTTGGACAAGCCGGCTTCCTTTTGGAATAAGGTGCTGTGGACAGATGAAACTAAAATTGAGTTATTTGGACATAACAAGGGGCGTCATGCATGGAGAAAAAACAACACAGCATTCCTAGAAAAACACCTGCTGCCTACAGTCAAATTTGGTGGTGGTTCCATCCTGCTGTGGGCCTGTGTGGGCAGTGCAGGGACTGGGAATCTTGTTAAAGTTGAGGGACGCATGGATTCCACCAAATATCAGCAGATTCTGGAGACCAATGTCCAGGAATCAGTGACAAGGCTGAAGCTGCGACGGGGCTGGATCTTTCAACAGGACAATGACCCTAAACACTGCTCAAAATCTACTAAGGCATTCATGCAGAGGAACAAGTACAACTTTCTGGAATGGCCATCTCAGTCCCCAGACCTGAATATTATTGAAAATCTGTGGTGTGACTTAAAGAGAGCCGTCCAAGCTCGGAAACCATCAAACCTGAATGAATTAGAGGTGTTTTGTAGAGAGGAATGGTCCAAAATACCTCCAACCAGAATCCAGACCCTCATAGGAAGCTATTGGTAGCGTTTAGAAGCTGTTATTTCTGCAAAAGAGGGATCTACAAAATATTGAGTTATTTTTTTGATTGTAGTGCCCAAATTTATGCACATGCCTAATTTTGTTCGAACAATCATTGCACACTTCCTGTAAATAGTATAAACTTCGTTTCACTTCTCAAATATCACTGTGTTTGTCTCCTATATGATATATTTAACTGATTTTTTTTATCCTAAGAACCAACGATTTATGAAGGAAAATCATGGACATTAACAAGGTTGCCCAAACTTTTGCAGACCACTGTATGTTTCTGCATAAGGAAATTGTTATTGTGATAAGCCCAATAGCAATTTCCTTATTATTCCTTCAATTCCTTGATTTTTTTTTCCTTCGGGTACCTTTATCAGTAAATGTAGTTATAATTTAGCTCAAAGATACATGCGTCCAAACATTTACCCAGGGGGTGAACTTTTTAACACGATTGTATGTAAGTAAGCCTCGTCCATGTCAATGATAACGTATGAACACACACATTCATCCTCAAATTTCAAAGCCCTAGAGGAAGAAAATAAGGGCCATCTCTCTGAGTGTTCCTCCCTTTACCATTGTAATACCTCATGACACTTAATATTCAGCTCAATCATGGTCCATCCAGAAGGAGGTTGAGGCTCCACAATTGCTAATGCAGTAAGAAGTATGTGTTGGTGTGTATCAGCAAGTATATGTGTGTTTTCTTTGTGCACAAGTATGTCTGTCTATGTGTATGAGGTCTCTGCAGCCACTTGATCAGAGTAAGAGAGTTTGACTCATTAATCCCCAAGGGTCAAGAGGTCCCTGAAACCCTTGTTGGTTGGAAGCTGAAAGGTCAAGAGTCTGTGACTAGTGGCTGCACAAGGTCAAAGACATGCTAGGGTAAACTCAAGAGGTACTTCTTTCCAAAAAACCTTTTGATATCCAGGTTGAAAGAATGACCTTTGTGGGCATACCCAGACAACAAAGACAGGCATCATTAGAATGAATCTCAATAGCTAGTGTTACAACTCAAGAAGAGGTGGGACCCAATCGCAGAGTAACAATAACTAAAGCTTTTAATCGCAAAATTTAAAATAACCCAACCGGAACAATGACCGACAAGCAGAATGGGAACTAGACTATATAGGGAGTTGATGAGGGGAAAGCAGACACAAGTGAGAAAATGTATGAACTAGACACAATTGAAATCAATAATGTCAAGAAATAAAAAATAAAAAAAATAGAATGACTGTAACTTAAAAACACTTTGGCTGTGCCCAGCTAATACCGCTAGGTTCCAAGTTGTGAATGATTGTTTTTTTTCTATTTTGAGGTTGATAAAATTAATTTGAGTTGTAATACAAAAAGGAGTATTCAATCTTTTCAGCCTCCTATAAGTGTGGATTATGATCCAAGTATGCTAACACCATTCAAAAGTTTAAGGTCACTTGTAAATTCATATTTTTTTTTCCTTTTATAATAACATCAAATTGATCAGATATACCGTATTGACATTGTTAGTGTTGTAAGTTACTATTGTAGCTGAAAACTGACATTTTCAATGGAATATCAACATAGGCGCACAGTGGCCCATTATCAGCAACCATCAGTCCTGGGTATCAATGGCATGCTGTGTTTGCAAATCCAAGTTAATCATTTTAAAAGGCTAATTGATCATTACAAACCGTTTCATTTAAAAAAAAAAAATATATATATATATATATATATATATATATATATATATTTTTTTTTAATGTTTTCAGCAGTGATTTAAAGAAACAAAATTTGCCATCTTAAGACTTATCTTCAACACCAGTTTTTGTGGGTTTGATTACATGCTCAAAATGAGAGGTGAATCCAGAATGCTGGCCTAGCCAGAGTTCTTCCAGTGTCTGTGTTGTTTAGCCAATCTTATTTTTATTGGCCAATCCGAGATATGGCTTTTTCTTTGCAACTCTGTCTTGAAGCACGAAGTTACCTCTTCATTGTTGATGTTGGAAGATTTAGTGGATTTGGATTGACCATGTTGAGTCTCAAACCCTGGTCCCCTGGCATGGAAGTCTGTGAAGCTAACCACTATGCTATTTAACAAGAGCTCAGTCAGTCACTCTATAGAGACATTCGCTTCTTGGCCGGCTCTGGAATGGAAGGGATATTAAAAATGTACCTTTTGGTGAATTAGCTTAATGTCACACTGAAAACAATGAGAAAAATGCAATATTTAATTGAAGCAAATTTATACTGAGAAAATAAAATCTTTCCTAAAGAAATAATTATTTCTAGCAACAAGAAATCAGGGCAAGCCTAACTTAGCCAGCCCGCAATAGAAAGCGTTGCCCTCTCGAGACTCAAACCAAGGTCACCTGGGTGAAAGGTGTTGTTGTTAACCACCACCACCACAAAGCTGTACAATTGACGGGTGTCAGTTCAGCCTTGTGTCTACCCTGAACAAATCCTTTTTTGCCACTGGCCATTTCAACAGCTAATTGGCCATTCGTGAATGATATTGATACAGTTAAACTGATCAAATTTCTTACAAAGTTTACCTCCACCACAAATAATGCCTATGAACTGTATGGTGTTTGCCACTGGACGTTTTAACAGTATATTAACCAGTAATTTGCTTTACCAGAATCTACTAACTTACTGGAATGGTCAGGAATTGAGCAATTGTTAGCTTTTTTTCATGATTGACATTGATGCAGTAACTATCAATGAAGGTGACGATAACTAACTTTTTCATCAAGTAAAAAAATTAGAATCGTGCAATCTACGCATTACTGTATGAAGTAGTTTTATTGCGGCCCACAAATAAAATGAATGTCGTTGCTCTCAATAGATTCAAACTTCCACGTTTTTTATCGTGAAAGGCACTGTCTTTAACCACTACGCCACGGCACTAAACATTTTTGCAGTCACTAGATACCATTGAGCATTGTGTTTAACTAAAGTTTCTTATTTAATTAACCTCCAACATAGCATCTATGAACTGTATGGTTTTTTGCCACTGGCTATTTTAACAGTTTATTAGCCATTAATAGGCTTACTAGTATCTACTATCTTCCTATGAATAATCATAAGAATTTTGCAATTGCTAGCAAGACTGAAGATTCACTTTTCCATGCCAGAAAAAGTCACAATATAACAGTTTAAGTTAAGGCGTACTATAATGCAACTACTGTACGTTGTAGCCATCAAATGTGTATGTCTATCCTGACACAACACATACACGAATGTGTACATCGAAAATCCACCAGAAACAGTCCCAATATAACCGGAAACTGTTTCATTTCAGGCTTACTATAATGTATATTCTGAAGGTTTTATCCAGTGAAGTTTTGTCTATACGGAATAATTCATAATGCGCACTTCGCTTTGCCAGTGAGGAGATCCAAACACAGGACCTGTAGTTTACCTGTCTGCTTTGCAAACCACTACACAATTTAACTAGAGTCAGTCAGTCCCATTCGCTCTTAACCGGCTCCACTTACTAAGTCCGGCAAAAATGTATTTGTCCTTGTCGCAATTGAGTCCTGCATGTCAGCACCGGGTTATGCACTTCATTTAATACCTTTTTTGTAGATGGCAGTGTGTTGCTTTTTATTCTTTTTCTATATAGTTTGCTTTTGGTATTTAAGTTCCATCTGTATGTATTTTGTTTGACCGTTTTTTAATTTGAGATGAGGCCTCTATCCATCTCTATGGGTGAACACAACAATTTGTATGCAAAGCAAATGACTGCTGGGTCTGTCTAGCAGAGGATAGGATGCTGCAGGCCAAGTTCAGTCTTTCAATCACTTCATTCTGCTTTTGGGAGATGAGTAGATTGACCTTGTCAATGAAGCAGATGGGACTCGACCGCTGGGTATTTAGGTTGAGTACTCTGGGTATTGGTACATTCCAACTTTCATGGCCTTGAGGTGTCTTTAGTGTGCGCCCATCCCCTTTATGAAATTTTCCAAAACTCAAAACATAATGTCCCCCCTCTCTAGACACTTACCAGTTGGTTGACTTTAACCTGCATGTTAGCTTTTCACCTTCCTTTATGACCAAGGTTTCCTTGGGAGAGAGGTTTGCTATTTCATTATCATGTAAGTCTGATCTTGCCAAATCATCTCATTAGTGTGGAACATGTGTGATAACTATTGTTTTTAAGAAAGAATATATAGAAAAATACCACCTTAAATTGTAAGCATTGGTAATTACTCCCATTTATTAACCCCAATGCAGGCATGCACGAACACACACAGACGTTACGTTATCGATCTTTCCAATAACTGTACCTTTGAATCCACATCTGCCAGAGCGCGGCTTCCACATTAACTGTGTGTGAATGGCTAGCAAAGTCCTGGTGTTGGGTATGGTTTTATTGGAGGATCATGCAGGTTCTTTTAGCCAATCAGGGAGATTGGTGCTACTCCTGTCCTAGCAACAAGACTTCATAGCTGTGCTTTGTTCACATAGGATTTCTGATGTTTCCTAATAAAACGTTGAGCGTATTTCTATGAACACCTGTCAAATAGCCCCTTATTTGCTACCTGCTGTACTGTACATGTGGATTATCCCTTTCATGCATATCAGTGGGTCTCTAACAAATTGGGTGAGGAGGCGGTGGGGAATGTTGTTAAACCATAGGGGATGTTTAAATTAGGAAGGTGGTTCAACAATGGAAGCGTTAATGAATTTACCTGCAGAATAGCAGAGAACCAGTCAAACACAGACCCAGCCTGTATTTCGGGGATTGTTTGTCTTTAATATTACTTTTTCTAAAAAATGATTTGCCAATATTTATATGGCCCCCTTTTATACAGACATATGTTTATCTCATTCATGTTGGCATGCACATAGCCATTGCTGTAGACAGGCATTCTGAGAGGTGGGACAGGTTTATTGCAGCCTATAAATTAATGGAAAAAGCCAACTTGACTGCAATGCCCATTCAAACATGTATTCTAAATAAACAAGACCTCTATGTTTTGGAAGCGAGCATGATGAATATAAGTTATTTTCATCAAGTTGTTCTAGTGTGTGGACAATTATAGTGACAGCATCATGGTGGAGCCGCCGTTTTTATTTGTAGTTACTTGCTAACATTAGTTGGCTTGCTTATGGTTGTGGTCGTTCAGAGATGTAATTCCATGCATGTATTACAGAGGATATTGATATTTAAATCTACTTAACTACCTAGCTATGCAAACGTAATGAATATTGATTTGTGGAATCAAGTCTTAGCAATATTTTATCAAATATTAGGTCTCCCATACCATTGGTGTTCCATAAAGGTTACATTTTTCCCATTCTGTCATAGGAACATTCATCAAGAACAGTACAACGAAACTCAGTTTGCATCTAAACAGAAGGACAAATAGAGGAAGCAGAAAATGTATATGAATGTGCAAGAGAAATGTATGGATGTTCAATGAATGCAAATTCATTTCTAAATGTACTGTGGAAAATGTAAAAATGTACAGGTATAGAGTATAATGTATGTGCAAGTGGGATAAATCGATGCAAGTTGAAGGAGTAGGGTAGCATGTACAATTGAAATGCAGAGATAGTAGCAATGAGGTTCCTGAGGTAGATGTGTGTATGTAACAATTGAAATGCAAGTACAGTGGCAGTTCTAAATGTGCAATGAGGGCAAGTTTAAGGTGCAGGCAAGTTTAAGGTATTACTTTCCAGTCATTGTAGTTGCAACGTCCTGGGGAGCAATTCTCTTGACCAACCTTTCCCTGCCATTTTAATGAAGGTCAATAAAGAATCCTTTGTTTGGTCACTGGAGCTGTCTTCATCTGCTGAAGATATGATTTTATGGCATCAATCTCAGCCATGTTTTAGTAAAGCTGCGTTTTGCCACCTATAAACATGTTGTGTAAGCTAATGAGGCTTTATTTTGGAACAGGTAATTCTATTTTTCATATTATAATTCAGAACTTAATTCTCTATCGGGCAATGGTGCAGAATTCCTTTCTGACCGGTAAGTAATTGCAAAATGCTGTAATTACCTATTGCTACTTCAATAGAACTCAGATTGCTCGGGTTAAAACTTTGTTTCACGGAACCTCCAGTAAAATAGTGAAAATATATTGATCGTAGGAGGTAAATAAAATGTGCAGTTATGGCCTGTGATTATGAAAACAGTCATGAGCTTTATGAAGATACACAATAATTATTTTGAAATCGTCAAAAACAAACAACTGTAATGGTCCGAGACAGGAGGGTGGTTGCACTGAGATTACTAAACCAACAGCCTTCAGTACAGGGACCTGGGGATCCAGAGAACTACCCTATGCATTCATTACTTCCTCCCCTCTCTTCAAATGGTTCCTGCTACTACTAATGTCCACCTGCCTACTTAAACCCACCGCTTTCTATCCTTCAGATCTCTAAAGACCTCTCATTTCCTACTTCCCTTGTTTTCTAAAACACGTTCACCAATTCTCTTATCCCTCTCAGAACAATCTTCTTTACCCTGTCCAGTCTGACTTCAAGAAAGGTCACTCAACTGAGACCGCTCAGGTTCACTAGTTAACAAAACCAACAAGGTACAACAAAATCAAACAAAATTATATGAAATCAAGTTCAAAGTTTTCTGACTCAAGGAATAACAGCGTATTGTTGCTGCAGTGGAAATAGGCAGCTTACAGCTGTACCATACTAATCGTGTTCCAAACTGATTGATTGTTTACGTTTTTTTGTCAACCAAGCGATGTCCAATAAATTCTTTAACCCTTATTGTGTCATGTCTAACTCCTTCATCATCTCAGCAAATTACACTGTAACTAGTATAAAGGTTTCTTATTTTTCCATTGATAAAATAAAAACGTAATTTAATACTTTTCATTTTTATTTACTTGTGTTTGTAGTTCTGGAGTCCAGGACATGGACTTAAGACAGACTGGATTTTCAGGACTTGTGACTGAACAATTGATGACTTTGACTTTGACTCCTCTTCTACCACTGGCGACTCGGCTCTTATCAACTTGTGGTTGGTTTTTACTTAAGGATAGTCTATGGTAAGGGCATGTAATATTAGCTGACCTCTTTGCTCAGAGCAGTTCTGTTTTGTGGTGGGAACTTTCACGCCACACTGCCCACATCAGCTTGTGATCTGCAGGGGAGTGTGGACAGGCAGGCAGGCTCCACTCAAGCTCTGATCACACACACAATAAAATCAAATCTCTTTCTTCTCTGTAGCTAACCAGTACCAGCCTTCTGATTTAGCAACCCCATGATTAAGAAAAATCTACTAAATGAAACCCAGTACAACTGTGTTCATGTTTTGTGTTTTAAGAAGTTGTGTTTAATAGTATAACAGCAGTCTACCTATGTTTTCCTCTACCTATGAAAAATGCAAACCCAGTACAACTGTGTTCATGTTTTGTGTTTTAAGAAGTTGTGTTTAATAGTATAACAGCAATATACCTATGTTTTCCTCTACCTATGAAAAATGCGTTGTCTCGCTAAGTCATTGCACTTTTCAATTTGTGTCCAATTGCTTAGAAATTCTGGAAAGTGTCCCTCATAACGAAAACCGCTTGATTGTAACTGCAGCTCATACTGGTTAAAGATATGACACTTTTTCGTTCTATAGTGGATTTGCAGCACATGTCATACTTTTATAAAGCATTGTTCTGATGGGTACTATACTTTCAGACATGAACAATAACCATTTGTTCAGGCAATTTTTTTCTTATAACAAATGATACCAGCGAGTATGCATTCATTCCTCAAAAAATTATTTAATTGGATAACATTGGTTCAACTGAACACATTAAAGTAGGTCTCTGTCCTTTCCATTTTTTGTTGAATTTGATATGTTTGACAAAATGAATACACCCATAGACACCTAATGTGTAAGGACTAGTGCTGTGACCTCCCTTCAATTGTAGGATTGGTGGGAAGAAACAAGTCCACACAGTAGAGCTGAGTTTTGTCTTCTATCTCAGAAAACAAATCATCTAGTATCTAAGACTCCCTCATGGTTGACCAATGCCAAAGTAGTCCCCTTTCCATAGTGAAATGAAAACTATGTCTGCAAAAACCAAGCGACCTACTCGTGCTGCAGGTCTTAATTCAGGCACTTGTAACATGCCTTCTGGACAACATTTTCCTATTGTCAGGGTTGTACGCCTATTCCTTCAATCCCTTGCAAGTAATCTTGAAAAGTACAGGTCTTGTGGTGTTCAAACCTCCAGAGTTCTCCCATATTGCCCTGCTGCTCACCAACTTCCAGTCAGAGCTTGTATCCCCTTCAAGGATGTGCTTGCTTGCAGAATAGCAAGGGAAACTGCCCCTCCCTACCTCCAGGTTATGCTCAAACCCTATATCCAAACAAGCGCTCTGCTTCTTCCAGTCCATTGACTGTCCCGCCCCCTATGCAAGACCCCTCCCCATTGGTGGAATCCGTTTTTTTCTTATTCCCTGCCCATATTCCACATGTACTTACTTCCACATGTACTTACTATGATTATGACTTATGTTTGTCTCAACTGACACTTAATTTGCTCTGGATAAGATTTTCAGACATATTACTAAAATGTCAGTGTACCATCACTGCAGAACCTATTAACAAATCAGATTTTTGTCAATTTTAAATATTATCGAACAGTGTATATGGATGGAGCACTTTGGACTATTGTGTCCTCTAGTAATATCTACATCCCAAATGGCGTACTATCCTCTATATAGGGTACTGATTGTGGGACCTGATAGAAAGTGATGCATGTTATAGGCGATGGGATGTCCGTTACAAGGTGGGTTATCATGCCGAGGAGCAGACGGCAGCCCTATCGTATTCTCTCCATGGAATAGCGACCCCTTTCAGTGCATACTGCTATTAATAGCAGTCAGGGTTAGGTTGCTATGTTTAGAGAGGTGTCAGTGAGTCTTGATCAGGACTGGGTCTAAAGCTCTTTACTGAGTGGACAACATTGTGATGACTTGCCACCTCCTAGCCTTCTGCTCACACACACAAACACACACATGCACACAAACCACATACAGACGGCTGTGAAATGGCGCCAACAGAACAGCTGCTACATTGAAAATAGGGGTGCAAATATTTTTGTTGTTGCCACCTCCACTTGTTCATCAGAAAATTTACTACATGTATTTAAAGTGGTCGTGACTTCTAACTTCATTGTTAATTGATAAACTCTAACTAGGCCTTCAGAAGAGGTCAGACAACTAATTGTATAGAAATTGACTACTATTATTTGGAGATGGCCTTGTTGGCACTGCTAATGCTGGCAGAATTTGATATAATGGAACAGTAACACGGACCCAACTTTTTTCCATCTTTATGTTGTCACATTATAATTAAATTGGGGGAAAATGATTAGAATCCATAATTTATAGCCTATGACAACTATGAGTAAAGGTTTTTGGTTTGTCTTTGCTTTATTATTGCCTCTGAACACCCATAAAAATGTTCACCCATTGCAGTGAACATTGTCAAAATGTAAAACCTGCATTTCCAAATGAAACATATCCAAATTCCAACCAGGACTACTTACATTGTGAATATAAATTTGCTCAAAAGTTTGCATACCCTTGGAAAATTGGTAATATATGTACCATTTGTAAAGTAAACATGAGTGAGCAGACAAAAATTCAACTCTGAATTTCAAAAGCAATTCTATTGCTAAACCTATTTCAGTTCCCGCACCTTTGACAGAATATTAGCCGTCAAGGATTGTGGACTTCCTGCATCTAAATATAAACAGTAACGGCAGAAATCTAAATTAGTGCGGCAACTTTTTCAGTCCTGGTGAACAACTGCTCTCCAGCCTGGGATGAACATTTCAGAATAACAGTTAATGTTTTTAGATCTCGAAAGCCTTCATTGTTGATGGAACCTTTAGTTAAAAGGCATATTAGTAGTCTAGTCAAACATATTCACTTTTAATTAGATTTGTAGTGACTAAAACCTAAGGACTTTTTATTTTGTCAAGTAAACATAGATTTTCCCTGTTAATTAAAGATGAAATCAAAAGTTTAATTTACACTTTCATCCGGTTGTTGTGAAAGTAGTACTCGGTTTTTAATCTACTATGTTTTCCAATTGTTTTCTGCATTCCCACAACATCCCACTTGGATCCCAGAATGCATCTTCAAGAAACAAGATTAATAATTTTTTAAGTTACGGGAAAGAAAATGCTGCCAATTTCTGCACCACCGCTTTTATACAATATCAGAAGGCAGTGCTTTATCTATCAAAATGTAAGAACTCAAGACAGCCAATCTAGCTGTGAGCAATACAAAGCATGAGTAGCATTAATAATACTAGTGTCTTTGAAAACTTAAGGACACAACAGTGTAGCGTGAGAAAGACAAACTTGACTTTTAAAGCCCCCAGCTCAAACATGACCCCTTGTGAGAAATCCTTGGAGGAATTCCAGTGATATTCCTGTCAACCCCCCCTTTTTGAAAATATCTCTGAAACAAATACAATTAATATAGTCCATTTCTTGGCAGCCTGTTAGTATCATTCAGTTTCTTCCCACACTGGCCATGTTGGAAGACATAAAGGTGTTTTTCAGTTGTAAATATTTGTTATAGTCTTTTGGCAAAGTACTGAATGGATTTCACCTCTTTAACACTCTGCGTCTACGGACATGCTTGCTTGCCAGATACCACCGATTCTCTTACCTCCTGTGACCTACACAGCACAAATGATTCGTGAGTGCACATCACTTTGCACACATTTCTTTTTGTAGCCGTACATGTCCCTACTGCAATTCCATTGGTGCTTAAGCGTTATTTTATTTTGCTCCACAGACATCTCCCCAGCATTGGAATATGCTAGAGGTGTTCTTTAACTAGAGAGACTTAAACTAATACAATCCCTTCCATGTGGTGAGAGGTTTATGATAAGCCCCATAGGCATCTCCAGGGAGAGTATGAGTTTGGAATTGAGACGTAAACAGCCCAGGCTGTTTTGGTTGCATGTGGGTTTGATGTTGTTTTTCTGTGAACTCATGTTTCTTTGATATGCATGTCCATCCTTTCATCTGTCCATTAATATGTGTCTGTGGCGGTGACTGGCTCAGGGTTACTAGGATGTGCACAGTATCGACACTGTCATTGCACCCTGTTAAACACACATTGTTAAACACACTCGTAAATACTGATAAATACAGTTCCATTGCAATATTTAGTAAATACTAAGTATAATAAAAATTATGACTTTTAATGAACAGCAACAGCATCTTATAACTGATGGTAATAATTTTTTCGATGATGACACAGCACTATACTGATCGTCATTGTGATTAAAATGTTTTTGTCAACAAGAAGAACATCATTATTACAACATTTTATCATAAATAGAGCGACATATTGTTGTGCCGGCCTTTCACTGTGAATAGTTTCTTGTGAAACATTTTATCTATATGTCTTTAACTGGATCTATGCTTGTTAAACTGAATTATCACTGTATTGCATTGCATTATGAGTACATGTCGATAATGTTGTATAATGTATTATTCATATGGCTGTTAAATCATGTGTTAAAAATATTTTACTACATTTTATATGATGGCCAAATCCATTTGCAAGTCACCCTGTATAAATGTCTGCTATCATGACTAAAACGTAATGTAAAAAAGGCTTAGACAGGAAAAGTTCTACTTCACAGAAAATCCCAGAACATTGTTGACTTTTGTTTGTATTGTTGGATTTCGATAGATGTATTGTTTGTAGTTGAATATGTATTTTAACTTTTTGTTTTGTTACATGTGGGCCACAAGGGAGAATAACAGCAGCTTCGCAAAAAAGCAAATTGGGATCCAAATATACAATAATGAACAATTGCTGTTGATCACATTATTACAACTCCTTGTTGTAAATAATGTATTGTAAATGTAATTTAAGGTGCTTGAAATAATGTGTGCCTTTTTGCTCCTTAAGTTCACATGAAACCAAATACTTTACACTTGTACTCAAGTAGTATTTTTCTTTAAGGATTCTATGGTACTGTTCCTTTCCACTGCTAAACAATATGATTGTTGTTTGTGGCACGGTTACCAGCCCATTGTTCTGGATCTACCGTTAATATGCGTTGCAAATCTGCTTATTTACCAGATTCCAACAGTACAGCTCAGACAAAGGAATAGCTATTGCAGGGCCATTCTGACAAAAAAACACAAACAGAGATTGCCAACGCGTTTCTTGACTATCAGGAACCCCTACAATGAGAGCCTGTGTGGGACAGTAGGTTGATTGATCTGCAATGTGGGATTGCTTCAGTGAGACTATCTATCGTTCCTTACATCTCTGGGGGGAAAAACGCAAGCTGCTGCCATTCACAACCTTTTTTAGGCTGGGATTTGTTCAAACAGCCATAGCATTTTTTACCAAGTTATTTTTTTATTTTTTTTACAATATTAATCCAGTGCCCATCGACAACTATAGAGTGACAGCATGTCTGTGAGTGGGTTTGCACTAGTAATACTTATAGGTTTTCATGCAGAACCCCAGACCCACTTCATAAATATTGCAAGGAAGGATTTTTTTAGTTGAGTCATATAAGACCAGAGGTATTACTTTTATCACTGAGAGCAAGGATCTCCCTAGCCGGACTGAGAAGATATTAAGTTTGGACTACAAGTTGCTGAAACAGCCAAAGTTGAGTACCATACACTCCAGCTCAAAGATATGGAGTCACTTAGACATGTTGTGGTTTTTCATGAAAACATACATGAAATGAGTTTGAGTAGAAAATATAGCAAAATGAAGGAGTCATTGCCAAGGTGAGAAATAATGATTTTTGACTGAAATAATAACCGTGTCTTTAAAATTTTGCTTTCATCAAAGAATCTTCCATTCGCAGCAGTTAGTCTTGCAGACCTTTGGTGTTCTAGTTGTCAATTTCTGAAATGCCGTCAAGCACTCGTCTAGCATCTTTACATTCTGTGTTTCACGAATTGTTGTTCTTTGTGATCTGAACACTTCAAACTTTGATTTGTCTGTCCACAACTTTAATCCAATCTTCCTCTGTCCAGTGTCTGTGTTCTTTTGCCCATCTTAATCTTTTCTTTTTATTGGCCTGTCTGAGATATAGGTTTTTCTTTCCAATTCTGCCAACAATGCCAGCATCCCAGAGTTGCCGCTTCACTGTTGACAATGAGACTGGTGTTTTGTGGGTTATATTTCATGAATTTGCTTGTTGAGTTTTGTCAAACTAGACTCTAAAGTATTTGTCCTCTTCCTCAGTTGGGCACTGGGGCCTCCCACTTCTCTTTATGTTCTGGTCAGAGCCAGTTTGTGCTGTTCTGTGAAGGGAGTTGAACAGTGTTGTACATCTTCAGTATCTTGTAAATGTCGTGCAGAACAAGAATAGACTGACAAGTTTCAGATTTTTTTTCATTGTTTCTGGCCTGAAGCATAGGTGTCATGACTTGACTTTTACCAAAAGTAATGGGAAATTCTAGGGTATGTATTGTAGCTTTGTACAATTTTCATACCCAAGGATGATGTGTGCATTGCTACTGTTGGTGCACAAAGTGCAAAGGAATTACGCATGAATAAGTGTGTCAAGGCTTGACCCCTCACCAGCGAATCAGAGCATGGCTAAAGAATGTGGTTGGTTCAGGTAATGTAGTTAGGGTTTTTCAAATTGGTTATCGTCTTGGAATACCTAAAATCCAATATAATTGTGTTATACTGTATATGTTCAAGATATTGTAGCATCCTTAATGGGACACAGTGTACACTGACAAGTCTTCACGTTTTACATTAACAGCCTATTGTGAACACAGGTTACTGCAGGCCATAAGCAATGTGCTATCTTGGTTCAGGGACCCGACATTAAAGAAAGAGTACGATGGGTTCGGCAAACATGCCAATTTTACCAATAAGGATTCTTGGCTACTGGCAGCTGTAATATTTAACTCTGTTTTGGGTTACATTTTCTTTGGTTGTTGATGCTATTAGTTGTCAGGTTGAAATCTTTGTTGCCAGTGAACAGGCTGGTTTGCCCTTCTACACGAGGGACACTTGGAATGAAACAACTATAACTGCCGGACCTGTTTGGCTTTCCAGGTCATGTCATTGGCTTCTACACTAACTCACATGGTTAGTGCCTGGTGTGTTTTAGCATAGGAAACACTTCTGTCACCCTTGTCCAACTCCCTGTTTTCCGCAAAAAACAATTTTTCTCATCAGGTTCATCTCAAGTTCTTGTTCCAGGTGAACTAACAACAGAAAGCTTTTCCTTCCCACTCAGTTAGTATGGTTCCTATCGCAGTCTGCACTTGGTTTCACTCGTCAGCAGCATTGGTGTCTTTGCTCGTCTACAGTCATGTCCAATTGAGGTTGTACTGGCAAGACAGGAAGTACAAGATGTTAAGTGCCTGAGATGCTGTCAGGGTAATACTGCACACGTTGGGACAGTGACTTAAACCTACTTTGCATGTGAAGCTGTGTAGTGCCCACTGCAGACTGTCACATCCTGATTGTGTTCACCTGTGTTGTCTCACCCCCACCAGGTGTCTTCCATCCTCTCGTTATCCCTCCCTCCTTAGCCTGTCTTCCGTTTGTTCCAGTTGCCAGTTCGTCTTGTGTGTTTGTACTGAGTGTTCCTGCAATAACCCAGTTACTAGTTATTTTCCTGTCGCATGCCTCGACCTCTGCCTGCCCTCAGTATTTAAGATCTCTCTGCCTGCTCCATACCTGCATTCCACCGCCAGCCTGCGTACCGACCACCTGCCTGCCCTTGACTCCTCTCTGCCAGCCGCATGCCTTTCCCTCTGCTGTCAGCCCGGTATCGACCCTGCCTTCTTGACTACTCTTCTCTGTAATAAATCATTGTTATTGGAAACGAGCCGCTGTGTCTGCATCTGTGTTCACCTCTGAGCATTAAGCCTGATACAGACCGCTGATGACTCGTTAAACACGTTTCCCTCACATCCAAAAAAGGAATATAATGAAGACACACTAGATTTATTAGTTGGCTCATAATTTTGGTCTCCCAAACCGAGTCGATGTAAGGGGAGTTTGGCTACAGTCTTTGTTTTTCTGGCTCCTATCATTGTACCGCTTGCATTTAAAAAGCATCAGTGATGACTTTGATTTGCCTTGGGAAACTCTGTTGCATTTCAACTTTTTTGCATCCTTTTCCTAAATCAGAAGGGGGCTTGTTTTTCAAACTTTTGTCAGAACGTTTGTTTTGATGATTCATTAGACTGTACACTACTATGCAACACTTTCACATTCACTCTCCGGAGTTGTACATCTATGCAGTGTTAATCTGTATTAGAGGTGCCTAACTCTGCCTGATTGGGTGACTCACCGCAGAGCCAAGCCGTCGTGTCCTTAAGCAATTAGAACAGTTTAAAATCGACCCTTTTAAAACTAATGGTGACTGTTATAAGTTTTCTTTTGCAGTCGCCTGCTGTCTACTTTGGATAGTTACGTTCAAGCCATACCTTCCCCCCCCAGGGCCATCGTGGGGACAACTGGTTCAGTCCAATGAAGGTGGCATTAAACATCTTGCTACCATCTTTGCCGGCTCCAGGTTTCCCTGTCATCTTAAGGCACAGACTCCCTGAACGGACGAACAACTACTTTTGCGATAGTTTCAATAGGCAGCTGCTTAAAATCCTGCTTCCCACAGCTGGCTTCCCTTTGAAGCTAAGCAATTGTATTGGTCCCTGGATGGGAGAGCAGTTGCTGGTGGACTTTGTTTAGCACAGACATTTCCCTCAAGGTGAAGGGCTATGAGCAATTGAGACTTGGCCAGGGGGCACTTCCGACATCATTCTGCATGTTTCCTTAGTGCTCTCTGGAAGAGCATGTTCTATTTGGTGGGTATGCATCGGGAAAAACAGAAGTTTTCACCCCCTACTTTGCTTGGTGGCAAGGTGATTTGGAACAGAATTGTTATACAAAGGGAGAAAGAGACTTTTAGATTGAACTCACACGTTGTGACTTGTGATATAGATTGAAACACTCAGTTGGCGATTGCAGTGACATCTGAATGGATATTCTGTGGCCGCCTGTTGAGCGAAGCAAATCTCTTACATTGGCATGGCATTGGCTGAAAGTATACGCATTTAGATGGTTACATCACAGGAGACACAGGACCACCTTTTTCATAAGATCATTGAACAATTTAAAGAGAATTAATTCCTTAAAGTACTTTGAGACAGTAATTTAAAAATCCTCCTTATGTTACATCAGAAATACAAAAAAAGTTTCAGGGGTTGTTTCAAAATGTTTGGGCTTGCTGGATTTAAGAAAGTGCTTAAATGGCAAATATCTGGGATTCCAACCTCTCCTATAACTATTATTTAGTTAAAAGTATTAAGACCCTGAGGAATAAATGATTCCCTGATGGAATTAAATATTACTTACAGTATTTGTGGAAAAAAAGTGTCAACTGGACATCAGAAAATGATTAAGATTTGTGGCTTGAAGTAGTAATGAGGAGAAATGTTTAGTTTCTTGTAAATGCTTTGCTCAGAATTTTACTTGCGAATTGAAATATACATGTCTATAATACTTTAATGGAAGTTATACATATGCATAATAGTAAATGCAAGCACAGAAAAAGTTGAGCAATGGGACCTAAATGTGGCAGCTCTATTCTGAGACTGGGTTAAGTAGACTAGTGTGTCAAGTGTTGTGCAATCATCAGCAATACTCTCTCTCACACATACACACACACACACACACACACACACTGTCACACCCAGCACATACCCTCTCTGAACCCCCCTCCAGGGGTCAGGCGTAAACCTCAAATGGCTCCTTTCTCTGTTACTAAGCTAGAGGAGATAGAACATTTCTATGTCAAAATGGCATATAAAAATACTGTAGTACAGTATCTAATGGTATCACTATTTTTATATTCTATTTAGTGCTTTCAAGGTTTTACAATATTTAAATTTTTTCAGTGCTGTTGTACAAAAGACTCCTGCATATACCTCTGCTTGTTCCAAAACATAATGAGTTGCAGGGATGTTGTCGCAAATGCTGGACACTGTATCCCAGATGTGTGATGAGTGCCTAGTTTAATAACTGTGCTGCTTCCTGTTTGAGCTAAAGTTGTAAGAGCTAGTCACTGTCTTGATTTTTTTTTTTCTTGGAGCTGACAGGACTTCACTGTACTAACCCCTACACTATGGCTGCTTGCTAGGGCTGATTTAAAATATTTACTGCCACAGTTTGGTCCGCACTATGAACCGAACTATACTTTAGCCATATATTATAACTAATATATAATATATGACTAAAGTATATATGACATATATTGCAAAATGTATTATTGCATAAACCAATGGTGTGTAGATGAATGTTGGAAAAATATCCACATAGTAATAAAGTTGTCTTTAAAAAAAGTTTGTTAATTCCGCCCAGCGAAAACAGCTAGTAGAAGGACTTAGCAGTTAGCTAAATGCAGGAACAACATGGCAAGCATTGGCGGCACAGTAGCATTCACATTTTCGCATTTTTGGATTTTCTCAGGCAGAGATTATTATTAGTTTTTTTCTTAACGTGTTTCAATTGGTCCTGTTTTTTGTTTAAGGCACTTATCTGATTTAATTGTAATATGCTGCTGGACTATGTTCTGTTTAAAATAATGTTATTTCATGTTACACCGGTGAAGTGAATAACACTGATAACATGTACCACCTACCAAAGTATTATTGCAGACCATATGCACCCTTTCATGGCAGCGGTATTCCCTGTTGGCATTGTAATCTTTCACCAGGATAACACACCCTCCCACAAAGCAAAAATGGTTCAGGAATGGTTTGAGGAATACAAGTTCCAAGGTAGTGACTTGGCCTTAAAATTCCCCAGCTCTCAATCCATTCAAGCATCTGCGAGATGTGCTGGACAAACCGGTCCGATCCATGGAGGCCCCACCTCGCAACTTAGAGGATTTACAGGATTTGCTGCTAACATCTTGATGCCAGATACCACAGCTCACCTTCAGAGGTCTAGTGGAGTCGGTGTGTATGGCAGACACTGCTGTTTTTTTGTCCCTTTGTTTCCATATGCTCCTGGAAATTCAAGCTACCCATGTTTTCTATTGTAACAAATGGAAAATCTAAATCCAAATGACATATTTCTCAGGCATTTTATTTGTCAATGTATCGATACCATACCAATAAATGGCACCACTCTACCTTATTGTACCGAAACATGAGCATTCTGAACAGTTTCACCCCTAATTCATACCTATTGTGTAAGTATGTCAGCCATAAAAGGTCTGACAGTTAGCACTTTCATATGTTGGTTTTCAAAGAAACATGAAGCAACTAAGAGTTGCAAAGAAGCCAAGTAGCCGTTACCCAAATTGCAGGTGGATCAGTCAAAGAGAATCATGATCTCAAAATTCATGACATCGTATGCGAACATGCACAAATTGCATCGGCAAAGAGGATCAGCGGTTACAAGTTGGCTATCAGAGATAGGTGGACACTTAAAAGGGTAGCTAAGTTACTACAGATTTTAATTGGTACCTCCAAGACAAAGTCTCAATGAAAAATGCACATCTTAAGCTTCCCAAAGCTGAAATTTATGGCAGAGCTGCCATTAATTTACCATTTTATCCAAAGTCAAATACACATTACTAGGTCTAAGCAGTACAAACCCTGGACCTTTGAGCAATGGAAAAAGTAATACAGCTCCTGAAGAAATAAAGAGACCACTGCACCAAAAAAAGGAAGGTTTTGAGTTAGGAACAAAGGTAAAAATGTTGAGATCAACTGTAGTCTCTACATATTTCCAGAGCTCTACAGTCTGAGTTATGGAGGTGGTTGTCTACTGGAGCAATCCTCAACTGGCAGCTTCATTAAATCGTATCCACAAAACACCAGTCCCAACATCAACAATGAAGAGGCGACTCTGGGATGCTGGCCTTCTAGGCTGAGTTTTTCCTCTGTCCAGTGTCTGTGTTCTTTTGCCCATCTTAATTTTTTCTTTTCTTTTTTAAACACAGGTACGCCCTTCCACTCATTACATCAAGTATCCACTCATTACATCAAGTATCCAACAACTCCACGGAGCACACTACATCACAAAGATGGACTTGCATAGTGCATACAACCTAGTGCACATCTGTGAGGGCTGTCACATATACGTATTTAAACGCCTGTTAGAACACTAGACATGTTCCTTTAAACAGTGGGAGGTCTCTTTCCTGGGGTAAGAAAACTCCCACTGGAATTCAGATGAACCAAGGCAAGGTGAGCGCATTTCGTGACTGGCCTATCCTTGTCTGTAAAGGCTTTACCAGGATTTCTGGGATTTGCTATTATGGACACTTTCTCAAACGCTTCAGCGCCATGGCTGCTCATCACACAGTCCTCTTGAAAAAGGGGCCTAAATGACTCATCTGGACCAGAGAGGCTGTTTGTGCTTTCCAGAATCTAAAGAATCGTTTTACCTCCGCCCCAATTCTGCGCCATACCGATCCGGAACATTCTTTCATGGTAGTGGTTGATGCTTCTGAGATTGTTGTGGGGACAATCTTATCCCAGAGCCACGAAACACCCTCTTAAGTTCTACCGATGTGTTTTTTACTCCAAGAAAATCACACTTTCTGAACAGTACTATGATGTGGGAGATCGGGAGTTATTGGCTAGAGGGTACCCATTTCTGATATGGATGGACCACCACTACCTAGAAAATATAAAAGCTGCCAAGGGACTCATGTTCTTTTCCAGGTTTGATATCATCCTATCTTACCGTCCTTTAGACGGAGGACCACACTTTGGAGACCACTCTGATCATCCCTTGCGAATTTTAACTCCTGTATTCTGGGACATTGACAGAGAGGGAGATCCCACTCTTGCCAACTGTACTCCTATTTGGCAACCATACCCATTTCAGCCTAGGGTACTACGTATTAGGCAGAAATGGGCACACACACTCCCTGCTGCAGGCCACCTAGGAGATCAATGCACCGTTATGGAGAAGTACTGGTGACCTACAGTTTTTCTGATACAAGAGTATATCACCTTGCCACTTTCATTATGGAACGCTACAGCCCAGCCCAGTCAGAAAGGTGACTGTCAGGTAGAAACCTTGCCATATTTGTGGATTACAGGAAGTCTAAATGCTGCAGTCATGCCACAGTTCTCATTGATGGCACTGATGTGGTGTGTCCAGCTTCAAATTCCTGGGTGTCCACATCTTTGAGGACCAGTGTGGTTGCTCCATAGCCGATCAGTAGGCCCTGCAACGGGTGGTAAAAACCACCCAGCACATCACTGGTGCCCAGCTCCCAGGCATCGTAGACTTCCAGTGAAAGTGGTGTCTCCGCAGGGCACTCCATCAGGGACCCTTCACATCCATTCCACAAACGGTTTGCACTCTTACTATCAGGCAAGCAGTACAGGCCTCTTCATCCCCTTACCAGTAGGCTCAAGAACAGTTTCTTTCCATCCACTGTAACCCTGTTGAACTCTGTGACCCACAGAGAAGCCTCTCAGGGATCTTGTTGCACTACTCCCTTTTTATTACTGGACTCTGCATTGCAAAGTCTGATAATGGACGTTTTCAGTAGTTACAGGTACATGTCTACCTCTGGAACCTCACTGCTGCTTTTCCAGCATTTCAGTTGCAGATGCATCTTGCACATTCAATTTGCCTTCATTGCCCATTTAGAATTGCCTTCGTACTTGCATTTTTTTGTTGTTACATATACATATACATATCTGTAAGGTCCAGCCACCATCCGCATCCCATTCCTCAATAATCACACCATCCAGCATCTTGCACACGCTCCCTCAGCTCTGCGCAACATTTACACACTCCCAACCCGCTGAACATCACTCTACCACTAGATCCCAATCACCCAAATTCTGATCAGCTGTTTCCTATCTTCCTACCCCAGTCCCAATATAGCTCTCCCCAGCCAATCACTCTTTGTGAGGTATTCTATTTTGTGTATACTTACCAAGCTTGTTGGCGTTACTCAATTTACTCCATGTATCGATTTTCTGCCTGTTTGTTTTGGTTCTCCTGTTCTTTCCTAAGCCTTGCCTGTACTTTTGCTCTGTTAGCTGTTCTGACCACCCTGATTGCCTTGGGTTCTCCATTTAGCCTGATACTCGGTATCTTCGCCCGTCGACTTGATACCTGGTGTTCCGAACCTCTTGCCTGGCCGTTGGATTACCCTTCTAGCCTTCTCGTCCGGATGACCTGTTTTTTTGTCCTGAATTGTTTCCCTATTGAACTGGTTCATAATAAACTGTTGTGCTCCATGCTTGGATTACAGTCCTGCGTTCTGGAGTATTTGTTACAATATCTACCTTGGGGACCTCATTGACGATATCTCTTCATCCCAGTTGCTCATGCTACCTTACTACTTCAATTTGCCTCATTTGCCCATTTTTGAATGCCTTTTAGAATTGGCATTTGTACCCGCAACTATCCCACTTGTAACATACACCATACTTAATACTTGTGTATTATTCTGCCCACTTCTATTTGCCTTAATTGTACATTTAGTGTTGCTATTTGTACTGAATGTGCCTTCATTTCATATACAACCCACATGTAGTCCTAGGTTAAGAAAGTTTGTTGTTTCTCTCTAGTTCTTTGTCTCTAAACTACCGTAGGAAGTTTACCACAATTGAGCTGGGTACAGATTTTCCAGTAGCACCACAATCTTCCTTCAATCCATCAATGGCTTTTACATTTTATGTTCATTTTCTCTTCAGTTGAAATGTGGAGATGATATGCCAGCCACACCAATGTTATTATACCTTGGTTTTTGATAATCCTGTTTCCCTATGCATATTTCATTTCCATTTAGGTTTGTGGGTAATTGCAGATCTGTATTCCATACATAGCAGTTCTGTATGCACGTGTGTCAGGTGACTGAGCCGTTGGAAACTGCAGCTATCAGCAGGGATTTATACAGCCCACAACAAGCCTGAGACAATCTGCGGTCCCATTCACAAGGGATAACTATGTTGCTCACTGAGCTAGCAAGTAAATGTTAGCAGCTACCATAATGTTAGCTGCTATGCCAAGCACATTTTTATATTTTTGGTTTGCCAGATCTGGGAAGGCACACGCCACTGAGGCTCAATTCATTACGGTTCCAAAACATTTTGATTAACACTTTTGCAGAAACGTTTTAACACAACCAACTGAGCTTACTCTCGTTCTGTGTTTAGGATATCAAGCAAGAAGCGGCACGATGGAAATGAGCTGTCTACTGTTTTGAGATGAACTGTAAGCCACAGACAGTGAGGAATCTAAACTATTTCATGAAATATGATTGGTCTTCACAGCTCTTCAACCTTTGGGTCTGTATGTGTGTATGTGTGTATGTGTGTGTGTGCATGTGCATACATGGGCAAAGTTGATGTTAATGCCATCCTCTGCTGGTGTGTGGAAAGGGGCTGCAGTTGATAGGGTGAATAGTGGTGGGGGGCTGGAGTCAAGCTACCATCTCTCTAATGTCCTAAACTTGTGATTGGTTGGGATTACTGACCGCATACCTGATACTGACTCACCTCTAATCGCCTCCTTCCTGTAGTCAGGTTCGGACAGGGCTCCTTTCTCCTTTTATCTCTACCAACCTTCTTGTTACACAGATCAAGTTGCAAAAAGGAAAAGCCGACTGAACGCCTCTGCAACTCCCGCCTCCCCTTTCTCTATGTTCCTCCCGCCCTCGCTTTCTCTCTCCCTGTTTCTCTCTCAAAAACAGGTAAATCAGCTTTGGCTTCACACAATCTATAAAAAATAACATCTGTACATTTCTACACAAGACTCACAAGACACACACAAGACAACTGATATGAAAGTTATTGCCCAAGACTTATGAGTTTAAAGGGTACTGGTGAGTAAAGTTGACTTTCAGAAGATGGAAATGCTAAAAACAACATTCTATTTGTTGGAGATGGATGGAGATCAGACAGAAGGGAACGTGATGAGGATTAGAGAGAAAATAGAAGGTCAAGGCAAGATAACAGAGGGTTAAGGACAAGTTGCACAGAGCCAGTGTTTTCATTTTTCCTTTTCTGATGACTATACCCATTCTCTTCCTCTACCTGCCATAACTCCTCTCCTCTCTCCTCTACCTGCCATAACTCCTCTCTGCCACTCCCTACCATAACTCCTCTACCTGCCATAACTCCTCGCCTCCTCATCCGACCATAACGCCTCTCCCTCCCGTAACTCCTCTCCTCCTCTACCTACCTACCATAACTCCTCTCCTCTCCATACCATAACTCCTAAGTTGCATACTGCTGCTGGTAGAGAGAGAGCTAATGCTGTGGCCTATGCTGTGAGAGGCCAGGTGTTGCTGGGTGCCAATTCTCAAAGTCATTGGTGATGTGAGAGGACAAAGGGCTGTATTGAGGGCCCAGGCGGAGGGCTGGGAGCAGTGGGATAGTCTTACAGAGAAGCCTGTGTTAGTGCCAGGACTCCCCCTCATACACAACAGACACTGTGTTCTGTTTCTCCGCTCCCAGCTTTGTCCTAACACCCCCCCTCATGCCCCCCCCCGATCTTTTTGTTTAGAACAGGTAGCAATGGAAGCCTCGCATCTAGGGTGTAGATGAGAGGCACAGATAGGCAGAGCGTTAAGAACGCAGTTCAGGTTCATTCTAGGCTGGGCTGATCAGGTTCTGACACAAAGGGCTGGAACAGCTGGGAACCACAACGCAACCGCGCAGCACTTTGTCTACTCGTTGAAAGGACTGACCGTTGCCATTCTGAAGACACCTGGTCTACACAGCCAGCCCCACAGGTATTGCTGTGATGTCTACATAGCTCACAGTGCCTATAGGATTCTCAACCAGTTTCAACAGAAATGCTGCAAACACTTTTTTCTTGATATATTGTGTCCTAGTAAATCAATTGGCTGTCGAACCTGTCCAACTGGCTGGCCATGAGGATGACCGTAGACCAGTCATATGATACATGTGATACACCAGTATCATCTTACAAAACTGTGAGGTCAAATTTGAGGCCGAACATTAAGTTTGCCACAGGGGTAGTCAGACAAATGTTTCAATGCAATCAAATCCGCATTCTGTTATGTACACAGTACCTCTGTTTTCCATATGTCAAATTAAGTCCCCCGACTGAAAAGCTGCCACTAGAGGCATTGATGAGAGCTATTTGATTGAAATAGATTACTGGGCATTGTGATTGTTAGGGTGGATGGCCTGTGAAGCCGTAGAGCCTTTATGCATTTGAATCCACTGAGAGAATTTCCCTAACTTTAACCCTTAACGTAAGATTGTGTAAACCCTGCTATATAGCGATTCATCTTTTCCCAAGGTCAAGGTCATTCTCTCACAAGAAAGATACTGCTGGTAAAAAAACTTACAAATAATTGACCAAACTGTACTTTTAATACAAAATTCCCTTACGCAAACTCCAATCGAAAAAAAATGCTAAATACTGTATACAAAAAATGCATTAAAAACATTTCTAAATGAGATTGGAATGCACTAATTTCTCAAGAAACGTATTGTTAGAAACATTTGCATCTATACCAGATGCAGTTATTCCTCTATCTGTCTTGAAATAAATAATATAGCAGATTAATCTCACTAGGACCGACTATGTGCGCACACACACGCACACACACGCGCACACACGCACGGTGTGAAAGTATGCCAAACCCAATGTGAGGCAGTAGATATGAGGGCTGGTATGGTGCTCCTCTCACAGGGGTGTGAGCTGCCTTGTGGATAAAAACAGAAAGATGACACTGATGTGATAATGAGGGCCTTGCCCAGCAGCACAGAAAAACAGCCTGTCCTTCACAAACTGACAAGTCATCAGAAAGCAGACGCAGCATCCGGCAACGCTGGCCCCCTCCGACCAGTCACCCAGAGCCTCTCCATCCTATCTGTCTACCCCCCCCTCACTACCCGTCTGCTCTGCCCTCTCTTTCCACACTAGCTAATTAATCTGTGTGTGTGTGTGTGTGTGTGTGTGTGTGTGAGAGAGAGAGAGAGCGAGAAACATCATCCATAATATGATTTACTCCTGGTATCTCTTCTTCTGTTGCTGGAAGCAGTATCAGCTCACTCTCAGCCCCCCCCCCGCCCCCCCCCTAAATAAAAATCACACCAAAGCTGCTTTGCTCTGTAAATAAAAGCCAAAATCTCTATTTAAGCTCAATGTGCCAGAGATGATCTGAAACTGGATGTGCATCAGCAGAGAACAAGCGAGAGAGCATCCTGGGTGGCACGGAGACAGAGGCAAACTGGGAAGTAGACAAAGAAGAAAGGATGAACATGAAGCACCACATCAGGAGAACATGCATCTGCAAATGCATACACGCATTCACTCGCGCACGCACACACACGCACACACACACACACACACACACACACACACACACACACGGACGTGCATACACACATGACTAACCTCTGATTATTTTTGTATAGATGATGCCAATTCCTTCCTCACACAGATATTGCCACAAAAACACTAAGATGTATTTGGGCAAAAAAAGCCTGATTTTGTATGGGGGGGGTTCAGCAGCAGAAGGGGACGAGGGCTGTGTGGGACGGGTGTTTGAGACAGGGCAGAGGGGGCGGGGGGGGCTCTGGATAATTAACCATCCACAGAACCGTGTCATCCGTCTATTGTCTGCCTCGGCGGTCTGTGGGGGACCTTCAGATAAACGGAAATGCTGATTTCGTCTCGCATTAGTCAATTGCCTCCTTCCTTTTCCTTTGTTTGATTTGGATAAGATTTTCCTTGGATGTTGTTCATCGATTTTCTTTGCCTCCTCGCTGATTCTGCAGCCGCAAACCTCACTACAAACAAATGAACACACACACACACACACACACACACACACACACACTCCTAACCTGCAAGACAGCCGGTGGCTGGTCTTTCCTGTAATATAGTGCCCACCAGCAGCCTAGTTGTCTTTCCAGAGGAATTCTGAGGGTGGTGTTTAATATTCCACGCCGCTTTGCGCCCTCAGATTTCACGCTGCAACATTAACACGAGCTGACACCGAGGATTAAACGCAGACCGCTGGAATGCCCAGGCCTTTTGTGCAGTGTGGATCTCAGCCAAAAGCCTTCAGTCTGAGGCCAAGAGAGACCTGGGAAAAAGACTTCTCCTTGGAAACAAACACAAGACTGGCCAAGAGGAAGGAATGTGCCACCGGTGGACAAACGGAGCCGAGAGGGACTGTGCAGTGACCGGACAGCGCCAAGGCACCATTCAGGACAAGAGGTAGCTCTGCTGGGCTCGGCAGGCTATGCTGGGCTGCGGTGGAAAAGTATGTCTTTGAGACTTCCAACCTCCGACCTGCTGACCAACAACTACCATGAGACTGCTCAATATATGAAGCAGTGCAAAGTCATTGCAATAATTTCACTCATGTTATCTTCAAAATTCCTACAGTGTACAGAGAGATAAAGAGACATATCGCCATTGTCTTGAAATATTAGCATGTATTGAAATAAATAGCTTGTTGCCATACCGTGCAAGGAGAATAAAAAAACAAAAAACATTGACCTTGTGGAGACAATTTACCAGTCCCATGAAGACGAATAACATTTTAAACTTATGGGCAAGGATTAGTGTAAATTGTACTGTTGTTTTATAATTACAGTTAATGATTTTATTTGGATTTAAGGTAAAGTTTACTCTTAGGTTTTTGCGATAATGTTTCAGGTTAGGAGAAATAGGATTTCAAATGTGAATTTTTTGGGTCCCCAAAAGGATAGTAAAACTTTAAATATGTCTGTCTTTGTGTGTCTGTGCATGTATTTCTAGCAGAGAGCAGGACCCCCTGAAAGGACCAGAACACTGCACAAACACCTGGCCTGTTGTTCATGGTCAGGGTTCACAGTTCTAAGGCTTAGGATTGGAGACACACTTGAGAAACCGCTAACTTAATGAATAAGTGTGTACACACAAAGACATGACTTTTGAAAAAAAAACTGCATGGAAGATGTGACATTATTTTTTTCTCATATTCCTAGATCAAGATCCAAATTGCCTGATATTGTTAAGGGGTAACAAACATATACACTGCCAGCACTACTACTAATAACCCAATAAAAGATAGGTTGTGATTTTTTTTTGAAAATTATGTTCTCCAAAATGGGGTTGCGCTTTGACAGCCTGTTGAGGGGTCTCCATGGAAACCCCCCCAGTCTAGTCAAGGCTCATTACGACAAGCACTGTGTTTGTATAGGCTGGCTAGTTCCGGAATGTATTCCCCCCATGCTAATTGCCTTCAAATGCCAATGGCTCATTGCACTCAGCTTGTGTCACCCAGCCAGCGCAGATACCCACACAGCAGCAAACTTTTCACTTTTCATGGCTTCGCATATTCCCCATGCAAGGATTTATGGGGAGGGGCTGTTTGGGCATAACATCATTATTCTTACAGAATTGCTGGCTCCAACTGTTTCAACGCAACTCAGTTTTCACCCAAACCGCATTTGGGTGCAAAGGTGTTCTTATTGAGCTGATTGTCTTATTGAGCTGATTGTCTTTCAGATTCTGAAATGCAGTGCACTGGAAAAAGTATATCATATTGATCTAACCCAAACATTTACTTTATATATTTGAATAAAATTTAAACCACATTCAGTTGTTTGCATTGTATCATCTGAAACAATCTAAGTTTGTTTATATATGTCATTACCTTAAAATACTAAAATATTATTATTATTATAAACTTCTGATATAGAGTACCAGTTAAATGGTTGGAAATGTGTTCAAACTTTTGACTGGTATAATATACTGTATATATTCATGTTCTTACAGTACAGCTAGCTTTATTAAGGCACTGCATGCCTCCATGTTTGACTTTTAAGGAAAACTTATGATATGTCTAAGTCACCTTTAGTTGATTAACATGCCATGATATCATTCCTCACTACATATTTGACTGATGTATGAAATCTTTCTGAAAACACACTGTAGAGTATCTCATGGGGTATTTACATTTGTTTGAGGTGTATTGAAAAACATTTCACTGAATTTTGTTGCACGAATGCCCCCAAAAGACTGAACATTGGTATCAATCACTCAATCACTCGTCAATCTAACAGATCAGATGATAAAATGATTGAGGAAACATATTGAAAGTTTGAGGGGACCGATTAAAAAGTTGAGGGAATGGATAAAAAATATTGCGAACGGAAAATAAATGGATTCAATGTATAAAAAAAATTCAGAGAACAGTCATTTGTTTTACCAAGAGCGCTAAATGCTTGTAGGCAATTTTTAACATGTTTTTCATAATGATATTCACATTGTTATCAGGGTTGTGTTTAACCTAATTTAATTTCCTGTCAATTCTGGAAATAAACAAAAAATCTTATTCTTCAATACTTTTTGATAAAGAGAAATTGCAGTTTTAATGGAATGTAGTCTAATTGCAATTGTAAAAAAAGTAGTAGCAAATTCAATTTGAACACAGTTACAACTCCAACATCACCAAAATATTCACCATGGCTAGCATGGACTGGACACATCCTCAGCTCAAGTTCCAACTAAAATACATTTTGCTTCTGATGTAGTCATTTTCAGAAACCTCCCACAATCCCAACCTATTTTTCTATATTTCCATAGTCTTAAGTTTAGTAATTTATTTGTTTTCAGATGCTTTGGCGCAGGACAGTAGCCTAAAGGATTCATCATTTTTATTCATGTCTTTTCCAATTAATTCACTGATGGTTCTTGGGTACTATATAAAAACTTAAAGTTGGCCTAACTGTCATTGTGGGCACATGATTCGTTTTGTAAATGTTGTAAATACTGTAAATAGATAAAGTAAGCATTTGAGAGAGTAAGAAGAACATTTAAAGGACAATATTGTGGGATCAAGGCGCTTTGGTCAGGAGGGGGCAAAAGTGTGGAGAGGAGAATGGGGTGGTTGGCTGCATGGGATAGTCTCTCATCCGAGGGAAGCAGTTAGGCTCATTGGTGCTGACGAGACAGAACAACTCTACAAAATGGGATGGCAAAAAAATCGAAGATATGTTCATTTCATTATTTTCTCCACATATTCCTGATAATAAAATATGATGTTATCAGACTATTGTGGTTTATTAAACATGTTGTTGACTGCTAGCAAACTTTGATGTGACATTGTTGAAATGAGGTTTATACAGTGCCCTGCACAAATATTTGTACCAAAACATTTAATAAAATCAAGAAGTACTTTGTGAACTACATTTTAAACAATAGTGTATGTATGCTACTCTGGATAAGAGGGTCCACAAAATAACTAAACTGTAAGAATCCACTTTTTTTTCCAATGTGACTATTATAGCTCTAAACTAAATAAGTACCATGAGATCATATGAGATAATGTAGGCGCTGTGTAAAGAGCAATTAGAAAATGTTGTGTTAAGCCTTTTAGACCAGTAGTCTTATTGATTGTGGCATAGCTTGTCCCTGCAATGGGACATTCTTCCAGTTGCAGAGACACCTGTTTTCATGCATGTGGTGTGGGAGCATCAACCTTACTTATAAAAACGTATGCAATTGTATTTATCTCTGCAGGGAATAGATTAAAGGCAAGGGTTTGCTTGGTGACTGAGCGGCTAATGACTCAAATCCGCTAGGCAAATAGTACCTATGTAGTTCTACCCAACTGAATTTAAATAACCTGTAATATGAGTGCCAGTATTGCTGTCTGACATTACCTGGCTTTTGCTACTCACTGTGGTGGTATCAAGCTGTGCAGCTTATAAGCACATTGAGTAAATCACTGCCCACCGACAATCAAAAACCCAACACAAACTGAAGTTATCTGATGAAAACAGTAGATTAACATGAGTGGTTTTGATTTAATTATCTTAATAGGCAAACTGTTGACTGGGTTTTGATTTGTGAGTGATTTGTCGGCTCATTTGGTAATGCATGACACCGGCAATTGCAAAGGTTGAGTGTTCAGTTCCTAATGGAGCCACCCGAATGCAAAACGCACACATTGTTTTGGATCAAAGTTTTGGAAATATTGTATAGATATATTATGAATATTATTATACACTCAGCCACCAGATTATGACCTACAATGAAAATGGTTCTCTCCTAGAGTTTGCTTGCTAAATAAAGCTTGCAGTCATGTCATTCAGTTTCAGTTCGATACATTCTTGGAAGGGAATTGACCAGTGACGATGGTATGGACCTAGGGAGCAGGTGTCCAGCAACCAGGACCTCAGGAACAACCATCCTTCTGGGCTTTTCAGTCTTGGTATTTTGTGGAACCCTAATGTCTGAAAAAAAACATTGCATTCTAAAAAAATATATTTTTAGTTCACAAAATTATGATTAGCATTTTTAGTAATGTAAGTATTAGCTTGAAGTGCTTTTTGCGCAACCATGAGAGGTTCGTTACAGTTTATTAATTGTGCAATGTTATGCAATTGAAAATGATGTATCATCTGATTGGCACATATTGCCTTGTGTCAATAAAGAACAGTTTTGTAAATCAATCAGTGGTTCATCATTTTCACCGGAGGGCAATGCAGCAGTTCAAGAGGGAGCCTGCCTGATTCAATTTATGAACTAACACAGGTTGAGTCAGTTGTGTGACTTCTTACAAGTCACACAATCACTATTTAGTACTATTTATAATACATCATGATTTTTTTGCGTAGGATTGGGAATGTAGAGCAGACAGCCCTCAAACACCAACATAGGACAATGGAGAACTGGAAAAACATTGCCTGGTCTGAGAAATCCAGGGTCCTGTAGCATCATTCTGGTGGCACAGTCAGGATTTGGCACAAGCTGTATGGGTCCAGTGACCCATACGGCCTGGTCTCAACAGTCAAGAGTTGTTGCAGTGGTGTAAAGGTATGGGGAATGTTTCCTGGCACACGCTTAAGTCAACTGATACCAGTTGAACAACTTGTGAACACCATAGTGTACTGTATCTGAACATTGTTGCTCACCAGGAGCATCCCTTCATGGCTACAGTTTACTATTTGTCACATGCATAGTACTTCGAGCAGGAATGGTTTGAGAAACATGAAAGCAAATTTTGTTTACATTAGCTGCCTGCGTAGTTGTTAGACCTTAACCCAATGAAGTATCTTTAGGCTGAGATTTAACGAGAAATGTGATGCCATCACATCGACCAACATTTCCAATACCTTTGTAGAATCCATGCCCTGAAGAACTCAAGCTGTTCTGGAGGCAAAGAGGGGCTTAGCACTAGATAGGTGTGGGCAATGTACTACTCACTGTATATTGACTCATTGTTCTCACTAGGCCTTTAGGACCTACATGTCATGAAACAGCCTTTGCATACTGTCTGTTACATTATTCTATAAAATATATATTCTACTGTGAAAAGGCAGGGTTTAGGTGTTTTATAGCTTATCTATGTATCTTGGATCATGTATAACAATGTGCTCATTAGTGATGAATTAGGAAATATCTAGCAACATATGAGCTGACCTGTACGCTGTCAATCAAATGAGGACAATGAAACCAAATATATTCTTATTACAAAACTGTTTAGTAATATTGAAATAACAATGTCTGACATACCCAGCAAAGAATTGTTTAGAGCAATAATGTACCAATTTTTCAGAATGAATTAAAATCTTTGAATCAGAGTATAGCATGTAGTATGGAGTTTACACATAGGCCAGTTTATACATAATCAAATCCCATTCCAAAGCATAATGTTTGTCCCAGATAAATGCAAGTAAAAGCAGAATTTGCACAACACATGACAGTGGTTTCTAATGAATGAGATGACAATGAATAATTTTTAAAATTGATTGAAAGCCCATATCCTTAATAAAGCTGATAAACAAATATTTGATCATCATGGATGTGTTAAGTTGCATTTTATTTTTCTAATGATTAGCGGGACTTTATGTGAACTCCAGCACTGTTGCTTGAAACCCATTGCCTTGATGTTTATACAGTGGTTGGCTTTGCTTCGTATTGTTTCTTCTTAACCCTGCACGACAGTCTCAATACGATACTCCTAGAATGAGATAATAGGCTTTTATGTGCCACTTGAGTACCTGTGTTCAAACCCAAATGCAGTTGAATAGGAGCGCCACTCTCCTCCATCTAATAACCATCCATGTGCAGAACAGCTCTCGTCTGTGGATGGATTCCCCAGCCTATTCACCTGCTGGAGCTGTCGGGGCTGGCTGGGCTCCCCTGTCATTCTCTGTCGATGGCCTTTCTCATGGAAGATAGGTGGTGTTTTCACAGATGATTCCTAGTCGCCTGGGTATTTGTCTGCCATATAGCTGACATATGGCATGGTATTCTCTGTTTTGGTTTTCCAAGCTACAATGCCCCAGTGATCTGGCGCCCGTCTGCCCTAATGAAGGATGTCCCCCTGAGCCGGCAGGGTGACAGGGCCAGCAGCGTGTCGGCAGGGTGGAGGGGCAACACTACCGTGCACCACTTTGAAGTCCCGGCCGTGGCCTGGTCACGCCTGTCCGCTCCTTTCACGGCTCGGGGAGGGGACTTGGTTGGACTTCAGCAGCCTGCTTCTTAGAGGGGCCCAGTTTGAAGTAAGGGACCCCCTGCTGCACACAGTGAATAGAGAGTCACATACCTTGTGTATGGCTGTTTGTGCAGTGGGCCGGGTGCATGGGGAGAGAGAAAAAAAAGAATCACAGGAAGGGGAGAAAAACATTTTAGTCTTGAACTTGGCTGATTTGTTTTTCCGACTCTCTTCCACTGGATGTATAAGCTAGCCTGCTACCACATTACGGCTAGGCAATTCAACTAAGCAGGGCATGTGCATTGTTGAAATTTTATTATTGGCGGGAAAGGGGTAGAAGTGGAACATTGGATAGATGGAACAATTCTACTTGATGTCATAGTTATATGTATTGACAGTACTTTGGATTGCCTAAGTATTTGCACATTCTGTAGTGTTACAACTACAACTAAAGCAGCTTTATTTTGGATTTTATGAACATGCTGTTGCCAATACCTTCAATGGTCATGTTCACTGAAACAAAACATGTAGAGTGCCTTGCAAAATCTATTCACCCCCTTGGCATTTTTCGTATTTTGTTGCCTCACAATCTGGAATTAACATGGATTGTTTGAGGATTTGCATCATTACATTTACAGAACAGGCCCACAACTTTGAATATGTTTTTTATTTATTGAAGCGAACATAACAGAAAAAGTCAATGTGTGTAACTATTCCCCCTAAAGTCAATACTTTGTAGAACCACCTTTTGGAGCAATCACAAGTCGCTTTGGATAAGTCTCTATGAGCTTGCCACATCTTACCACTGGGATTTTTGGCCATTCCTCCTTGCAAAACTGCTCCAGCTCCTTCAAGTTGGATGGTTTGTGCTTGTGAACAGCAATCTTTAAGTCTGACCACAGATTTTCTATTGGATTGAGATCTGGGCTTTGACTAGGCTATTCCAACACATTTACATGTTACATTAACCACTCAAGAGTTGCTTTAGCAGTGTGTTTGGGTCATTACCCTGCTGAAAGGTGAATCTCCATCCTAGCTTCAAATCACGCACAGAGTGATATAGGTTTTGCTCAAGAATATACCTGTATTTAGCACCATCCATCTTTTCCTTAACTCTGACCAATTTCCCAGTCCCGGCTGTGGAAAAACATTCCCACAGCATGATGCTGCCACCACCATGTTTCACTGTGGGGATGGTGTTCTTTGGGTGATGTGATGTGTTGGATTTGTGCCAGACATAGCGTTTTCTTTGATGGCCGAAAAGTTAAATTTATGTCTCATCAGACCAGAGCACCATCCTCCATACATTTTGGGAGTCTCCCACATGCCATTTAGTTTTTTGCTGAAAGTAATGGCTTTCTTCTGGCCATTCTGCCATAAAGCCCAACTCTATGGAGCGTACGTCTTATTGTCGTCCTATGTACAGATTCTTCAGTCTCTGCTGTGGAACTCTGCAGCTCCTCCAGAATTACTTTCGGTCTCTGTGCTGCTTCTCTGATTAATGCCCTCCTTGCCCGGTCTATGAGTTCTGGTGGGCGGCCGTCTCTTTGGAGGTTTGCTGTTGTGCCATGTTCTTTCCATTTGGTTATGATAAATTTGATGGTGCTCCTGGGGATCATAAATAATTTTTATATTTTTATTATAACCTAACCCTGACTTCTCAACAACATTGTCCCTTACTTGTTTAGAGAGTTCCTTGGTCCTCATGGCATTTTTGGTTAGTGGTGCCTATTGCTTAGATGTTGCAGCCTTTGTGGCCTATCAAAAAAGGTGTGTATATGTACTGACAGATCATGTGACACTCAGATTGCACACAGGTGGACATCATTTCACTAATTATGTGATTTCTGAAGGTAATTGGTAGCACCAGTGCTTTTTATGGGCTTCATAACAAAGGGGGTGAATACATATGCACATGCCAATTTTCAAAAAAATTGTTTCATGTATAGCTTTTTCTTCTTAGACTATTGTGTTCTGATCCATCACATACAATTCAGATTAAAAAAAACATTGAACTAAAGGCTGTAATGCAACAAAATAAATATAAAATCAAGGGGAGTGAATACTTTTGCAAGGCACTGTATGTAATATATGGTCCAAAGTTTTGTTAGCTGTAATAAAATAATAAATAAAAGACAAGGTTAAAATAATGATTAGACAACTGCACTTTCAGACAATAAAATGCCTATAATGACATCTCAGTATTTAAGGGAGAGTGAAACTGGCAGGCTGGCCACAGGATTGTCCATCAGAGTTGATGCCAGAGACTAATGCTATTTTCTCTACCATAAAATGGTTCAACATCATTTTACAGAATCGTGCTTTACATACAATCAGCCTCACAACCATAGTCCACAATCATGTGTAAATAACACCTGTCCGGCACCTCCACATCCAACTTCTTCTGCCACCATCGACTCATGTTTCAGCATGATAATGCACATTCCCATGTTGCATGGATCTGTATACAATTCATGGAAGCTGAAAATATACCTGTTTTTCTATGGCCTGCGTACTCACAAGACATGTCGTTCATTGAGCATGTTTTGAAAGCTGGATCTGTGACTAAATCTGTATCAAAGAGAAGAATTACAATTCTTTAGAATTGATGCAATTTTCTTTGTGTGAGGTTTGTGTGCAAATTTCTTTTTTAATGACCAACAACATAAATGGAATGCATTTCAGTAAAGGATATACATTTGATTTTGAGTTGTCAAATGTTATGTGAAGTTTTTAACGTCTGGACTAATCGAAAACATCAGGGTGTGAAACCATCTAATCTCAATTTAAAAATGAAATGATCTTTTAACCTCCAGACGATGTAAATTCTCATTGCTCCTTGTCCCCTCCAGACATCAACTTCTGCTGCAGTATAAAGTTTCAGACTTTACCAAACCACTCAGTCATTGCCGCCTCGCTTGGCTAACGCATTGTTCACTGTGTGGGAACTAGCTTCCTATATTATTAAACAGGAGAGAGAGTGAGGCTTCCCTCTTACACACCAGCTCATTTCACCACCTCTCCACTGACATAATAAGACTTATAGGGTGAGAGAGGAATGAAAGAGAGAGAGTAGGAGAAAGAAAGAACATTGCAGACTATTAACACTTCAATGATTCAACCCCCCTCCACCTACTTCTCCTTTACTGCACACACATTTCTTTTCTCTAGCTCCTTTGAAACGGGACAAGGGAAAGGGTTAGATCAAAGGCCCCAACGATGTCCAAAACCAGTATTCACTAATATGCTTTCTCCACACACACATGCACGCACACAGATCTAACTGATATAGTGATATTAAAGTGTATTCTCCTAAAAATAACATTTTTGCTAAACCTCACCCTAATACTTACCCTATCCTGACCCTAACAACCAACCTCCGCATCTGGTACCAATGTACAGTCATGTGAAAAGGTAAGAACGCCACTTGGATAAAAAACATGTTTACATATTTGGATAGATCAAAAGAGTCATTGATAATGGTAAACCAATTTAACAAACCTCACTTTGAATCTAAAATAGTCATGCAATTAAAATGAACAGAAAGGCAAAAAGTTCATCCTACTTTTACTTGAATATAAAATGGCTAAAATAAAAAATGGTGTGAAAATTACAGGGTCACTTTGACAAGGAAAAAAAACTAAAAGCAATCAGTCAAAGGAATAGGTATGAAAAAATGTCAAGCATACAAACCTGCTGCTAGTGTGATCAAGCAGTAGGCTAAACAAAAAGCCCCCCAATAATTGTTAGAAAACATAACTCAGACAGCAGGCTAAATTGAAAACCACAATGGTATTCATTAAACTTTCCTTGCTACTATGTGATCTTCTGTCCTTCATCATATTCCATACAGAATAACTATTAGTTAACTCTTTTTGATTCCAAGAGAATCTTGACAGTCAGGTCAGAAGAGTACGATGTGGCGAAGATATAAAGGGGGAAATTATTTTTGACTGTAATACAACACAATGAAAATATGACTGTCAGTCCAGTGACATCATATGATGTATGAACGGATTAGTGTCAGTTACATGATTATTGAATTAGATCATTTATCTATACTTTAGAAATGCCTCAATTGGCAGACATATTCAGGAGGCATTTCACCCTGGGGGGCTCTTAGATGGTTTATATCATGTTTCAGAGATTTCTATGTCAGTGAGATGGGTTTCACACATAATTTGCCAGAATAAGTGTGGGAATGGGATTTGCTTGCTAAACAACATAATCTAGTACGTCTGAAAGTGTTTTATAACATGAGCGTGATTTATAAAATAAATTGTAGTCATGATTTGTTTCATTTTGAAAAGACTCCATGTTATACTGACCATGCTAGATGTCTATGAGTGATATTCCTATTTGCATATTTATAAACAAAAAGTCATAATCAAAATGTTTCCATGACCTGTGAGATTAGGACTCTGTAGCTTTTTGTGTATATTTGCAAGTAAAGAAATTCTGAGCTCAGGAAAAAATAGTTAAATAGATACACAGCGTATCTCTTATCTTCCTTAACAGGAAATAATAATTGCACAAGTTTCTATTCTCAAATTGATTATTTACCATTAAAAGGAAATTGAATATAATAGAAATGGAGAATGTTCCAGTTTTTGATGTTATACAGTTACATAGCCATCTAGCTAGCTAACTAACTTTAAAGAATACAATGGCTTTACAACAAGACTGAGTTGAGGTAAAAAATATTTTGGAAGTGGGACCAAGACAGAAGTAACTGAGTTCATTCTATTTATTTGTGACTTGCTTATTGCTAAACAAGCAGTGAATGTGTGAATTGATGTAATGATTCTTTTATGTGCTGTAGGTATGGAGGGTACTGTAACTAATGAGATCTGAGGTTTGCAATCATTATGTAAAACACAGTTACCAGTTATAGACTACCGTTTCTAGTTATAGATAGGGCAATCGTTAAATCTTTAAGTTCTAAAATTAAAATCTTTACTGCTTTGGCGCATAGGGGTATGTATATTGTATATAAGCAGTAGAGTTTTTATCCTGACACAACTTAAAGAAATAATATGTCAGTTATTTTCATGTTGTACTGGTTTGTTAAAGAAACCTTTTATAGACCAATGAGTACTACCAGATTTAGAGGAATGTTGAGAAAACATGAATTCGCTAGTGAAAATGAAGTTATAATTGGAAAAAGTTATTTGTACTAGTTAATATGTAGTAATGTTTTGTTTTTGTCAACGGTGAGTTAACCACAAAGTATAGCTTATTCCTAAAACCCTATTCTACTGGAAAATGTGTGGTAACGGTATTGTTGGTTGGCATTGGAAAAAGTGGGATCAATGGATTCATATTAACAAGAACACTTCAAATGCAATATCTGTTGTAGTTACATGTTGATGTATTAGATAAATGCACCTTTATTTTTCCTTGTAATTATTACAGCCAGACACTGTACACCACATGGTCAACCTTGGTTTCAAATAAAGATTGTTTCAAACATTGTTTTGGAGTTTAGTATTTACTCATTAGTACATCAAGTAGGTGAGTTATGGTGAATTCACCTTCAAAACAGAATTGACCCCACCTCTGCTGGCCTTCTTTGTTGGAAGTCATTGTTGTTGGCAGACTTGAATCTAGTACATTCATTACTATTAAATACGATTTAGGATATCTATCTATATTAGCTACCTTAACAGACCCTATTTGCTATGCATAAAAAGTATTTAATTCAACCTTATGTAATATATAATACAGCTCTAAGGCAGAGGATGTGCAGCATATTACCTCAGCATGTTTTTGCCTGCAGCTATGACATGGCATTATTACAAAATATAGATTTTCAGAAAACAACAAATTATCACCATGACAATGCATCAAATGTTTTCCCTCTGTTTAATGAAAACTACTGAGGCTGTGTCTAATTCAGGAGACTCTATTTCTAGCACAGGAACGAGCTGTTATCAGTTATTTATAGCTAGACACAAAACAACACTGACACAGGTACATAAAATCTAAGCCCCACCTTGCTTCAACTGAATAATGTCACCTGGCCAACTTGACCAAGACGTAGGACATATGGCAAATAGTGACCTGTCCATATGCAGTACAATTTTTTTGCTCAGAGGCGTATGTGCTCTGCACATTTCATAAGGGATAGGGTGCCATTTATGACGCAACCTAAAAGCTGGATTTAATACTAATCAGCATTTAGACAGTTGTAAAGAGTAACTTGCTGTTTCTGTGGGCTTGAAGGTTAATATTAAAATCTAGTTGAGGTTCCTCCACCTAAAAACATAGCATGGACTTCTATAGAAACATTTGGACTAATAAAATCAAACTTAAAAATGTTATATTAAAACCACAGTACACTAAATCTAAACTGTGTAAAGACAGAATGTATCTATTAGGAGTTTATGATTATACTCCTCTGGAAGAGGTGGCTGAACAGTTCAAGTTCAACATCAAGCTCATGGTACTCAACAAAATGAGTTAAACTAATTTAAATCCATGGCTTTAATATCAATACCACTAGACAATGAAACATTTCATAAAGATGCACAGAACAGTTATTAAATGTTTCATTTATTTCATTATCCATGATTCTTATTTCAACCATGGAAAATATTCTAAAAGCAACATTTCAGGCCTACACTGTTGCTGGGGAGCCAGGTGATTGAATATAAACAAGGAGTTGTCTCAGAAAACCATCACATAAAGATTAAACGATAATCACTTGAGCACTAAGAAGCTATGTGCCAACAATTAAAGCACAATCCAGTTTATAGTGGTCTCGAGCACGAGAATATTTTAAGGTATACTAAATAGGAGCTATGTGATTTTATCATGTAATTTAAAAGACAACCACAACTTAAATATGTCTTATCCAAACATTAAGAGATAAACCAATCTATTCACTAATGGAAAAAATATTTTATTGTGTCACTAATCGTTGACAATTTATCTTCCCTTTCATTTTTCATGAAAATGAAAAGACTTCAATGACGCATCTTTCTTCTGCACCTCCTGAAAAATGTATTTAATTACTGTTGGTATACTGTAACATTTAATTAATAACATGCTATGATGATGTACATAGCAAACAAAACAGTCTGCTATGAAAATGCACCTTTATAACCTTTACAAAACAGTCTGCTATGAAAATGCACCTTTCTGACATTTACAAAACAGTTTACTATGAAAATGTACTTATCTAACATTTAAAAAACAATCCACTGTGAAAATGTACCTATCTAAGATTTATCAAACAATCCGCTATGAAAATGTACCAGTGATTCCACATCTTCCCCCATGCAATGGTGAAACAAATTATATCAATATATTCAATATGAGTAATGCAATATGTGATGCTATATCTGCATCAGTCGATTGCACTGCTTCACATTACACAGTATACGACCATCTGATAAATTACTAAGATCAAAATGCAACTGTAGTGTTTGGATTTCTTTATTGGGACAAACCAGGTACGGCTCAGTACATTGTGTGGCAGCTGTCTCGACCCAGCCTGAGCCCCAGCCAGACAATCCCTGCGTTGGGCAGAACCAAGGCAAAGAGAAACACTGCTTCTCAATATAAATAGCCTATGCAGAGCATGTACTGTATACTGACAGATTAAAACATCTTTGAAGTCTGCTATACATCAGTTGAAAACTGCTAACCTGGTTTTAAAGCTAATAAGCTTAAATCTTCCAGCAGTCAGAGCTGTTCCTCCACAAAAATTTTAATCCCAGCTTTGATGATCCATTATGTTCTGAAAGCAGAAAAAAAACAAGTTATCCAGAGAACTTTAAAGTGACAAGAACTTTCATAGGCTCTTTGCATAGAAAGCATGTGATAATTGTATTGGAAGGAAATCTGAGTTCTCCTTCTAAGTACACAGTTTTCTCTGATTCTCCATTGTCACAGTCCCCCGTTGAAATTACAGCTCAACCATACTCCCTAATAAATGACACCAATAACAACATTAATACATGAACATGAATGTATGCCCCTATTTTCTGCTTTATAACAGGCTGTTATATTTCACTGGTAGATTAGGCTTGAATCAGACAGACAGAGAGACCACGATTGGGGGGTGGTCAGGAGGGGGTAAGAGGGAGAGAGAAGGAGAGATGGAGGAGAGAGGAGAAAGAGTGCTTTTCACCTCCACTGTCATTTCCCACCTTAAAAAAATGCTGCGCACAGAATTGCTGTACGGTTTCCATGGCAACACCAGGCTATTATCCTACACTGTCATTCATTATGAAGGGACTTTGCAATAGTGAGAGGAGGAGAGAGCTGGACAGCAGGAGAGAGCACTGAAAAGGACAGTGGGAAATAATTTACCACACATTTTAATATGCATCATTAAAAAACAGCACTATACATCCCAAAGAATCTGCGATTGATCGGACATTGAAACAATATCAAACCACGACGTACAAATGCAACATTAAAAGTACTGATAAACATAAACAGTACTGATGAACATAAATGTTATTCAATTTTGCTAAAGAACAGTATCAGAAGTGAGTGTAAAGTCAGCCCAAAACAAATTTGAAAATTGAAATATTTCTTACAAATGTAGGACTTCATGACTCCATACAAACAGCTCAATTCATAAACGTTCTATTATTTATTTTATAGTAAGCCTGTGTTTACGCATGCATGTAGGCCTAAATGTTCAAGTAACATTTTATTGAAAAGGTGATGTTTTTCCAGGCAATTGTTCTTTTGACCAGTCAGATCAGATCTTGTCACATAAGATATCTGAAATCTCAGAAATGGTCTGTCTGTAGTTAGCATGTTGTTAACAATCACAGGTTTGATCTGGTGACAAATAATACAATTAAAAAATATGAAATAAGCATATTCTTTAAAATGTGCATTAAAAGTCAAATTAATAAATCATGAACCAACACAGACAAATATGTGCATGCCTCCATTCCATCAACTTTTTAAAATAAATTGTATCAGTATTTATTCAGACCACTACCATGATGTATTTTTTTGACATATTCTACTATGCAGTAGCTGTTCATTAGACCTCAGACACATTGTGTTGTGTCGGGTCTTCAGTCTAGAACCAAGGTGGCAATGATTATGGAGCAGGAAGAAACCATTTCAATTTGAAATGGATAGCTTTGCACTTTCACTTTCAGAGTATGGAGAATAGAGAATAGACATCTCCTACCCCCACAGCAACCACACACACACACGTGCACACACACACACACACACACACACACACACACACACACACAGTATACGTTGCATCAACAGCTTTCATTTTTATAGTGCACATGCACATTTTACATTTGATTTATTTAGCGATGCTCTTATCCAGACTTACATACAGTCAGTGCATTCCTCTAATTGTTGGACAACCACACAGCACATTAGTATCTTTTTTAAAAGTAGCCATTATCAAAGTCAATGCTTGAAAGATGAGAAAAACTAATAATATATAAAAATGCATGCATTAATTCACAAAGGCAAATGAGCTAGGAGATGGGGATGACAAATTAACAAACTTGAATTGTCAGTTACAGAATATTTCACTTTAGATGTATTGCATTTAAAGAGCATATATGTATATAACATGCAAGACATGTGCAGGCAGAATTAATAAAACTGTGTAAGTATTATGTACGGTATATTTCCTGACCAGAGTGGAATTCCACAGAATATAGATGCCTGCAGTAACATCTTTGCTTGGGGCGAGGTGGGTGAAGGAGGGGGTTGGAGTGTGGTGTGTTGGGGAGAAGCAGCTGGAAACATTCTCCTCTCCCCAAGAAGGCAGTGGATCTGTGAGCAGAGACGAGGAGGCCGGGCACTCTAAGCACCCGCTCAAGAGGCCTGTTAGGAACATAGCCATGCTGCTTCCTCAAGGTCAATGGGTTTACTCTGGCAGGCTCCTCAAACTCAATGGCATCGTTACAATTTCATTACAGCAATGGTTCTGTGAGAAAATGAAAAGAAAATAAGATTGAAGCTGAAGAAAAAAGTTGAGGGCCTATGTAGGACCGAGGATTGGCTTAGACAAGATTGACAATAAACTACTTTTAATGTGAAGATGTCTTTATAAGACATTTAAGTTTTTCATCTAGTGGTGGATGTGTGATGCTGTCTGGGTGTGGCTTTGGAGAAGAACACAGAAACCCTTCTAAAATAAGGACCAACAACATCTACTTCAAATTTAACATTGGCTGAGCTACAGTTTAGTTATATATTATAGTTATTTAACTCACATCTATTCAAGTTTGACAATGATCCTGTACATTGTACTATTGAATATCCTAACTGTATACACAGACAACATTTTATTCAATGCCTATTCAATAAGCAGACCACAGCTATGTGCTTCTCTCCATCACCGTCCACATAATGCATATGGAATATGTACTGTCCAGTGGGTTATTCCCTGAAATGAAAGCAGCAAGTCATATGTGCCTGAACATGAACAATTATACAGAGCCAAGACTGGATTTGTTTTTTAAAGCCCAACTACAACCCCCCACCCATTTCCCTCCCTCCAAATCCACGCAGAGCAGCCGCTCATACACACTGGAGCTCTCTGCAGCAGAAAGTAGGCCAAAAGCCATTTGAGGACAGAATTTAGAGATACGAGGGAGAGGGAGGGAGAGAAAAAGGGAGAGCAGGAGGGAGTGAAAAAAGAGAGTAAGAAAGAGAGACAGGGTTAAAACAATGTAACAAGCTAGTCTGCAGAGGATACAAACGGTGCTAATTAAAACATGCCTTTATTTTGAATAATTTCACTGTAGGTCTGAGCCCTTAGATGGTGGTATCCACTAAGCTAACATATGGAATTGCTAAAGGATGATAATACGTGATGATAATATAATATAGTATATTTGATATAAAATGTTAGGGTCCCAGTTGGTAAAAAACATAAAAAAGTATTGTTGGGATTAATCAAAGTATTTTCTGAATTTCAAATGATTTCAAACTGACTTGGCCACGAGCAGCACTCTAACGACAGTCGCACACCCCATGTGAATCTCAGGCACGGTTAGTTTTCCACTGCTGTAACCATTGGACAAAAAAACAGGGTAGATGTTTCACGTTATGGATAAACATTCTTAATTTTGACACACAATTAACTCAGTAATATTGATTAATCTTCCTTAATGTGAGACTACGCTTTCTTTCTAAAGGTTTTTGAGTTGACACTTTCATATGTGTGTTAAAATATGAAAGTGTCATTGTTAAAATAATGTGTATTTCACACTAAGTTGATGTAAGAATTTGAGTAATGATGCTGGTAAAAATGCCTACCCTTATGCATTTTCACTGTTCAACTGCATGGCTAAAACAACTTTCACTGTCACCACTGCCTTATGCTGTGCAGCCTGCTTATGAGAATGAAAAATCACATACATCATAAATCTCAAAAAGATCAGATCAGATCTTAAAATCACTTGAAATGAACTTAACAATATGGTGGCTGGGCTGAGTTAAAGGTAATTTGGCCATTTGATGACTATTACTTAAATAAGATTAAGACTGCCTTGAAAACATTGAATTTGGTCTGGATTGCATTGATAGGCATGAAATAAGAAGTTCATACATTTTAATCAAAAGGAATTATATTTGCAGGAATTGTGCTTTTTCTAAGGTTTTTTATTTCAGTCATTCAGATATATGATGTAGAGACATAGGCCAGGTCCTCTCAATCAAATGCAGGTATACAGTAACCCATGCATGTGATCAGAATGCTTTAGCTCTGTATTCTCAGCCAATGTTTTATTTGATTAAATTATTAACTCAACACTGAAGCAGGAGAACCATTAAAAACATTAGCATCTAAAGGTTCTCCTCATTCAAACTGACTAGATCTACAAGGGCAAAACTGATTAATAATATTGTTAATGATAAAACAATGTAGATAAAAATGATATACAATTTATAAATATTTATATACAGGACTATGAACAGGATTACATGAATCAATTACATGGTATATCTAAAAGCTCAGCATTTTTTTTTAAAGAACTTTCTTGAAAAGGTCTACTTGTATTCTTGAGGCCTTCAGATCCTCCTGTAAACTGATCTAAAGGAGAGTGCTTTAGTGAATGAAGGACACATAGGAGATTACAATAATTACATTACAGCAATCTTGTTTGCTAGTAAATAAACATGCATTAGTCTTTCAGTGTATTTGTCTGTGATTTCATCTGTAGGCCTCACAATTCTGAATGTAAAATCACACATTGTTTTATAGTGTAATACTGTAGGGTTATGGAAATATGTAATACTAGATGAAAGACTAGAAGAAAATCCTATTTTCCCAGATACTAGGGCTAATCTTCTGGTAGAGGACAGAGGACGACACAGCTATGGCCATTGTGTGTCCACGAGACCAGCTTCCTGGGGGGAGGCTGGCATCTCTTGACATATATGACCCCATAGAACATGCTTTATAACCCCCCACCTAGGCAGCCAGAGGGAACATAATCTGGTACTAATTCACATGAGCTGATGTGAACAGCCTGTCCCACATACTGTCACAGGTTACATACGGTATGGCCTGCATCAAAGAGGCTAACGCCTCCCTCGCAATGAACACAATATGGTGTTATGACCTGTTCAGGGATGGAAAGTGCATTCATATACACTACATTCAACAAATAAGTCGAGGTACAGCTCAGATATTTTTGCTCCTTTGTCACTTATCAGAAACATTTATCATACAATAATATAGATCTAACGCCACAGTAACTTCAAATACGGTCAGTGACCACCAAAACTTTGAATTGTTAGACATCTTGACTACCCTTGGCCTTGGAAAGACCACAGCGTAATGAAGGAAACAGCTTCTGTTTGTTGTTGAATAAACTGAAATACATTTGTCAAATTATATCTGACATTTCCCTGCAAATTCCTAGCATTATTCCATGTAGCATTATTCGGTTGAACACAGTTGCCAGCTTAACACTATCATTTTACTTCAGAGCATTGATACAGTGAACGGTTTTACAGATTTCTTTACTGAGAAACATATCATTGCATCTCTGTTGTAACCAAAGAAAGATATCATTAAAAAAAAAATTGGAACAAATGTTATTATATATCTGCCTGTATGGGGTGTAAAGTGATTGGGATTGGGTACAGTACATCTATGATCCTGGGGATTTATTTGGGGTCAGGACTAAAAAATGAAACACCACAGGACTGCATGGGAAGGAGAGCATCCAGTAAAAAAGTCGACACTTCATTAGTCGTTCTTCATGAAGCTCTGGTACTAGCATCCCGGGTTCTGGTTTGTTAGCGCTTTTCACCACCAGGACAATCATAGAAAAAGATGGACTAAAATGGGTGACAGAATAACTTTGCATAAAAATACAGATGACTGTCTACTTTACAGATCTTAATCTCAGAAAGCTCACGAAAGACTGGGAAAATGTTGGGGTTGACAACGGCTGTCTTTCTCTGGGCCACCTAGCCAAGACATTTGTCCCATCTTCAGTATTCATTATCTTTAATTGATTTGAACCAGGAATCTGTGCAGACGTATAATGAATGTAGTTCATCAAATAAATGTAGAAAAGCTGGATAACTCAATTTCAAACCCTGCGAAATGCAATTTCTGTCTCAAACACAACACCACAGCTCAGTTTAGGAAAATTTATTTTTCTTCCAAATAAATATGTATATACTACTGGTTAGGTGAACAGGTTGAACAGTAACATTTTAAATATGAAGATGATTTGTTGGGTGAAGGAGAGGTCCATGCACTTCAGGACTTTTAAATAAGCAGCCTTTATCACGCAGCTAAGAGAAGCGTGAACCAAACAATCTTGCAGGTTGTGACAGCTGAGGACATGGTGTTTATGATTTCCCCATTGAGACTGCATTAAGGTGACATCTTGCTGGCTGCCAATATTAGTTATTTCAGTAGACATTACCAGAAATAAAATACTGGGAGTAAAATAAATTGGTAACATTATAAGGAACCCCCTGAGATTAAGCTGCAGAGGAAGCACATCAGGTAAGCAAGACACACCGGAAAAATCTGTGGTGCACTCAACATTTGTACAGTCTTTAAGCTCTCAAGTAATTTAATTGCCCACAGCATTTAACCTTGGCTCAAAGGTTGGAAAGAATATCATGCCCCCTCCCAAAAATAAATACTATATACAGTATACAGTTTATATTTGAAGAATCTTGTGGTGTTTTTAGAAACCTAATGTAGCCGAAATCTTCTGGATCTCTTTGAAGGAGCAATTGACATAGCATAACTGAATTCCGATTTGATAAAAAAATCTTTGTTCTGTCATTCATCTCATATTAGGCTTAACTGGATAAAATTTAAGAAATTATAAATCATCTGTATTTATATAACCAAGTCAATAGAGAACCAAACATTTTTTTCAATTACCACCTGGATGTCATTATGTCACAATATGTTGCTTACATTATTTTGCTGCATATACTGCAACTTTGACTTCTCAAAACCCATAGTTCCTGCAGTTAGGCTTCTGTTGTCATAATATTGTGAAGAAATTTGCTCATTATGATCAGGTTTAAATTCACAGTTATAAATTGTCTGGTTGAAGCCCTGAATGCTGATTGGCTGATATACAAGAACACATCCCACAGACAGGACAATGAATAGTTTTTAGCAGATGGTGACTAGTTTAATAAAACAAAAAGGCAGTTTTTTAGGTATGTTTTGTGTAATAATGTAATGAAAATGTCTATTATGTATCTCTGAATATTAGTTAACTTAATTATAATAATTTAAATCAGAAAGAGAGTTCTAATTTTGATTTATTTGTTGATCTGATTTGTGTTCACAGAAGGAGAAGTTTTGCACTACTATTAATCATATTATATAGCATTTATAGTGAAATATCCTACAAAGTCTTACATATTAAAAAAATAATTAAGATAATTAAGATTTTTTAATAGAAGATCATAAAAAAATTATTAAATAAATGTGTCTTTCAAAAGGTTTACAAGTCACTGTGAAAATACATATATACAACAGCAATTACAGACGGACATTGCTTTAAAATATTTTTCAAACAATCACATTTTCATCCATAGTATTTTTATGAGAGTACATGCATTCAATAAAAAGTAAAAAAAAAAAAAAAAAGTTTTTTTTATGTTGCACAAGGTGGGATATTTGCATGTTTGTAAAATAAATTATGAATGTAGAAGTAAATTCAAATGTTGACAAAATAACTGTCATATGTAAGTAAACGTGGCGTAATGCATCAATGCATGTTTCTACTTGACTAGTTGTCCAAATAACCTTCTACAAAGCTAGGCTGCTAACATCTGGTTATGTTGATGAACTCTAACCGCGCACTAAAATGACGCAATATTTAAAATATGTATGAGGCAACAGACACTCCAACCACTAGGGGGCCTTCAGATTCTACTTAGTGGTGGGTAGTCGGCATTAAAAGGAATGATATCTAGCACAACGCAGTTGTATAATGATTATATATAATTTTAACAGATTTTAAACACATTAATTTCATCCTGCACCGTTCTCTACCAGCACATTTGGGAGCTCCTGGCTAATGCAAAGGAGCCAAGACAAGCGTGGGAACATATGTTTTTTAACACAACAGTTCATTTGAAAAAATTGTCACCAGAGTGGAAAATGCATTCGTATTCTGATTTTTATTTGATACATGAAAACATAAGTGAGTGAAAAACACCTACCAACCTTAAATCTTAACCAGTATCATAATACGCTAAAACCAACTAGTATACCTTCCTACTATATCAACAAGCTGGACTTGGATCTTGGTATATTTTCCAGCTTTAGTTTCTTTTTATTGCAAGGTTTTTGGGACATTTTCATTATACACAATCAATGTGTTCACATATTTTGAACCAATCCCCAGTCACATTGTTTTCAAACATTAAACCCCTCCTCTAACCCACTACAGTAAAACACTAGTATTAAACATGATCAAGATCATATTGTATTCTCAATGCTACTGTCTTCTTAGTCTCTCCATAACATGCACACCAACACTGCAAATAGGTGTGAGACTGATGCCAAAACAATTGGCATGGCATGTGGGAATTTTAAGAACTGAGAAAAAGGATCAAAAGTATTTTTAATTCTGCATGGAGAAAAAAACAATGTAATACTGCAGCAGATAAAGTAATCCTCAACATTATACAGTCGTGTAAATGCATGCTTATGCCACCATTGTGGACCATCCAACGATGTAACAATAATGATACGTCGAATAGCAAAGTAATAACCAATTATAAAACACATCTTGAGAATCTTATATTTTGTTAGGTCCACTCTTTCTGAAATGATCTACAATGACAAAAGAGACACTAACACGGTCACTAATAAACAGTTTGCTTTCTTTTACAACACAAAGGGATAGCAAGGTATTCTTGAAGCTGGGATGTTATTAAAATTATCATGTGAAACGAATGATCATTTATAAATTGTTTGTTAATGATTTTCTGAACATTTGTACATTTTTGTTTCATGTTTGAAAATGCAATTACAATTACAGGGAAAGCAAGGTATTCTTGAAGCTGGGATTTTATTAAAATGATCATGTGAAACGAATGATCATTTATAAATTGTTTGTTAATGATTTTCTGAACATTTGTACATTTTTGTTTCATGTTTGAAAATGCAATTACAATTACAGGGAAAGCAAGGTATTCTTGAAGCTGGGATTTTATTAAAATGATCATGTGAAACGAATGATCATTTATAAATTGTTTGTTAAAGATTTGCTGAACATTTGTACATTTTTGTTTCATGTTTGAAAATGCTTATTGATGTTTGTAAGTCAATCAAATGACACATTATTAGAACATCTGAAAAACCGATCGAATTACAGTTTGATGAAAGACAAATAACAATTACAAATACAGGCATGTCACATGATTGCAAAAAATACAAGACCCCAGACATTGATATAAAGAGAAATGTGGAGGGACGTAATCAGTTGACAGCAGGAAAAGAGAAAAAGAAAGAAGAGTACAAGAGAAATAGAGAGCATGAACAGCCAATCATGTCTCTTGACTTTTAAGCAGGGGATTTCCATGGCTCCTGTGTTGACAGACCTGTCTTGACCAGAATATGTTCAATGGGAGACTCTCTGGCCTTCAGATTCTATAAGAGGATGGAAAGGCTTTTTTACCCTCCTTCACCACTTCATATGTACTTAGGACAGCCTAAATCTGAAATTGCACACTTTTATATTGCAATGCACATGGAAGTTTTGACACTGTTAAAAGCAGTGCACTGTGAAGTGAATAGCCAATAGAAATGTTCTATAACAGGAATAAGCTGCTCTCTGGCCAAAAGTATTACAAGACTAAGGAAATCGGATGCCATTCAAGCCATTTTGGATAAAGACAAATCATGAGGTTAGGAATGACAGTGAGATTTGTGTAGTTGATTTTTAAAAGCAGAATACACAGAACTATGGCGCCTTTTACAATGTAGAATAGTAGTTGCATATTCCAAGCCTAGATGAATAACAATTCTTTACTCTCTTTATAGCATATATTTAAACATATTTATATACACATGAAATCAAATAGCAATTTTGAAGTAGGATTCATTCATCGGTGTGTATCGAAACACTGAAATATAATCCACAATAGCAAATGTAGAGGTGAATTCAATGAAACACAAATAGCAAGAACTGTAGGCCTGAAGCCACACCAAAGAAAACTTCCACATTGTTGGATAGCTTGATTTCAGACTATTTAAAATCTATTTAGTAGCAACCCAAATTTGCAGGTTTGTATAATTAAATTACCCCATTATCTAAATTGTTCCTTTTATTGCATATGCTATAACACTGATAGGGTGATTTTTAATATTCTGCTGTGGTATTTACTGATGTCATTCACATCTCAATTTCTTTACCTCACAGATCCTTTTCAGAACTAACAGTCCCTTCAAAAATGCTTTAACTCAAGACTTGTACCTTCACATCGCTCAAAGAAAAATGAATCTTGTCCAAGTCATCCAAAATATCTACCCTTACTGTAGCCATAATTTAGCTTTCTGTAACAGATTTGTGTGCATTTCATATAGTTTAAATTAACCATGTCATAAGCTATTTTAAACTACTCAAAGCTGCTGTTTGGTGTACTACTAAGCTATGAACAAATGTGGTACAGGATCGATTGAGATTGGGTATTCCTTACTCAACGAGATGTCGTTCAAAGGCAATAGTCTGTATGTTAAAGTGACTTATGTATTGTTAATAGAGAAAGTGCTGAAACATTTGGATGCAATTCATTTTGTTCCAATCAAAGCATTTAAATGCAAAATATATATTTAGGAAAAATCTTTAGTGGCAAATGTTTTATATATAACAATGAACTACAGAATGAAATGCATTTTTACAACTTTTTGCCAGCTGGATTTTTGACTGGGAAAATGGGGCCTGGGCCCAAGCCATTAGTGGCCTCAGCTTACAAGACACCCTGATGGCCAATAATGTTCTGAGGCCACTGGGACAATCTACTGTGAATGCAAAATGTAGATAGACCGATAGTGCTTGAATATGTGTTTCAGCTCATCAAGTACCCCCCTGACTACATGGCTCCAACTCAACCAATACCTGGGCCCTTTCACAACCAGCCAGGGCCCCTCGGCTCCACTTCAACCCATACCAGACCAGGGCCTCCCAGTTCCACCTCAACTCTTACTAGGGCTTCTAATAACCAGTGTGTAAGCTATTCGATCTATTTAATATCATGTATTTAATAGACATTTCCATGTTTACTACACTTAGACAATTCCGTGTTTTTTAAATAACATCAAAATGATCAGAAATACAATGTAGACATTGTTAATGTAAATGACTATTGTACCTGGAAACGGCTGATTTTCAACGGAATATCAACATAGTTATATACAAAGGCCCATTATCAGCAACCATCACTCATGTGTTCCAATGTCACATTCTATAGTCTAATCCAAGTTTATCATTTTAAAAGGCTAATTGATCATTAGAAAACTGATTGTTAGCACCACTGAAAATTGCTGTGCTGATTAAAAAAGCAATAAAACAAGACTTCTTTACACTAGTTCAGTATCTTCAGCATCAGCATTTGAGGGTTCAATTTCAAGCTCAAAATGTCCAGAAACAAAGATGTTTCTTCGGAAACTCTGTAGTGCTTCCTAATGACCAACAATTATGTCGGTCAAGAACGTTATACATGCTGAAAAATCAATCAATGTGTATGGTAATAATCCTAATATATTTGTAGGATTTCACCTATCTAAAAAAGGAAATTTATGTAGACCATCCCCACTCAACATCCTCACACAAGCAAATCAGTTGTGGTTAAAATAATAATACAATACGAAAACCTGTATGGAGAGCACGGCGTGTGGCCATTCAAAATGTGGATTGATAAATAACGCACTTGGCCGATCGTAATGGCACTAGATATGTTAGCTCAGAACGTATTCACGGTTTTTACAATATTTCCATGGGAACGTAATTCTTGTGATGCACGATTTAATATTAAGGGACGTTTTAAGATGTTACTTGATATTTACTTGATATAAAAGAACATTATATCAATTTCACAACATTTACATTATACCAGTGTTTCAGGTTAGTAGGATTTTAATTAGTCAATTTCATATTACCAGAAAAAAATTGCAGAAATTATACTGGAAGAAAATGTCAGGCCACTGTTATATTGCAAAAGATAATCATATATTTCTGTTAACCCAATAAAATCAGTCTGGTATGTACATAGCATTGATTTAATAAGTGATTTCTAGTGTTTTTCTTTCATTGATTATGAATAAAAAACGCTGTAATTACTGTGCTTAGAAAAAATGCACAAACGAGAAAGAGAGGTGATGCTATGGAAAAAAGTTCCAATTATATTCCCCCCCCGTAATCAACATGAAGCTGTAAAAGGATTAAGAGCGGTTCGGTTTTACATGGCGGTGGCGGGGGGGGCCTCCAAAGACACACGGGGCCTCATTGAATGGAGATCCGTCCTTGCCCTTTGCAAAAAACTATCTCAGACAGCAAGCCAAAGATTTGCAAAAGTAGTTGAGAATTTGTTCAACCCTTTGTTACATTTAACACAGAACAAAAATGCTTGTATATAATTTTGTGAAACTGTAATTAGTAGTCTTGACCAATGCTTAATCGAGTGTGTGCAGTTTGAGTTTGTAACCATAAAGCTCCTTTAACGTCTTTTGGAAAGAGAGGTGTCTTCACTGAGGGCCAAATAAACATCACTGTCTGCTCATGACTTAACAAGCTACACAGCTGTGCTGTGTGAGCGTGTGTTTGAGTGTGTGTGTGTGTGTGTGTGTGTGTGTGTGTGTGTGTGTGTGTGCGTGCGTGTATGTATGTACTTATGCCTGTGTATTCTGCATATATATATATATATATATATATATATATATATATATATATATATATATATAAAAAATTAAGAGACTGCAACTTTTTCTTTCCTTTCCAAGCACGTTGGAAAGGAAGGTTTTGAGTGAGGTACAGAAGGGTTACAATTAAGAGACCTCTGTTTCTTTTACCTCAAAACTTTCCTTTTCAACTATTTTGGAAAGGAAAAAAGGTGCAGTGGTCTCTTGATTTTTTTCTGGAGCTGTAAGTGAATTTGTGTGTTAGTGTGTGTGAGTGTGTGAAACAGACAGACAGTAAAAGAGAGATGGAGAGCAGGCCCTAACAAATTGAGAAAGGTTGTCTAAGCTCCCTGTTCCTCCATCAAAACACTCCTTTTACAACTTTTTTGGAAAGGAAACAAAAAGGTGCAGTGGTCTCTTAAAAAATTAAGAGCAGCTCTTGGAAAAATGAAGGGACCATTCCGAATTGTTCTTAAATCAGCATCTCCACATGTATGGCAGCCATTCCATTCCAGTGTCTGTTAAACTCCAATACAAAAACCCTTGATTTTACTTAATGAGGTAGTGATTAGGTGATTACCTGAACCAAATCTAAATTAATGAGGAAAAGTATGAAAACTTCTGCTGTGGCCATCACTGTCCTCTTCCAATAGGACCAGCTGTATAGAAAAAAACAGTGCAAGTAGTACCTCAAAGTTAATTTGAAGAAAAAAATATCTATTCAGCATGACAACAGTTGAAATGAACAGAGATTAAATGAAAATATTTGAGTGAGGAAAAGAAGGGTTCGATTCTGGCTTCACTGGCAGAGGAATACAATGAGCATCAGGTTGCTTCCATCCTGGAAACTTCAAAGACGGCGGTTCATAAGAAACATGTCAAGAAACAGACATAGGGGACAGCAAAGCTACAGACTGGCAGAGGACAAAAAACATTTTGTCTGACGGAGACCTGGAGAGGCCTACAAGCCACAGTGTCTCGCACCCACTGTGAAATTTGGTGGAGAATTGGTGATGATCTGGGGATGCTTCAGCAAGGCTAGAATCGGGCAGGTATGTCTTTTTGACCGGCACATGAATCAAGCCAAGTACAAGGTTATCCTGAAAGAACACCTGCTTCCTTCTGCTCTGACAATGTTCCCTAACGCTGAGAATATTTTTTTCCAGCAGGGCAATGCTCCATTCCACACAGCCAGGTCAATCAAGGTGTGGATGGAGGACCACCAGATCAAGACGCTGTCATGGCCAGTCCAATCTCCAGACCTGAACCCCATTGCAAACCTCTAGAATTTGATCAAGAGGAAGACGGATGGTCACAAGCCATCAAACAAAGACAAGCTACTTGAATTTTTGTGCCAGGAGTGGCGTAAAGTCACCCAACAGCAATGTGACAGACTGGTGGAGAGCATGCCAAGGCACATGAAAGATCATGGTATTATACCAAATATTGATTTCTGAACTCTTCCTAAGTTGAAACATTAGTATTTTGTTGATGAAAAATGAATATGAATTAGTTATCTTTGCATTATTGGAGGTCAGAATATTTCTGGGGGATTATTTTGACCAGTTGTTATTTTCTAAAGATAAATACTCAATATTTTTATTTGAGATTTGGGAGTAATGTTGTGAGTAGTTCATAAAACAAACAAAACTGTTCGTTTTTGCTCAGTAAGACCAGAGAAACTGAAACACTTATACAGCTATTTACAGCAATATACAGCTCCGGAAAAAATGTGACCACTGCTCTTTTGTCTTTCCTTTAAAAAAAAGTTTGAAAAGGAAGGCTGTGAGTGAGGCACAGAAGGGTTCAAATAAAAAGACAAAGGCAAATTGAATGCTTCTGTTACTCACTCAAAAATTTCTTTTTCAACTTTTTTCGACAGGAAAGAAAAAGGTGCAGTGTTCTCTTAATTTTCTCAAAAGCTATACATATACATATTCAATTGTTCTATATACAAAAGTTTGCGTACCCTGGCAGAAATTGTGAAATTTTGGCATTGATTAAAAAAATATGACTGATCATGCAAAGGATATTTAAGGATAGTTTAAGGATAGTGATCATATGAAGCCATTTACTATCACATAGTTGATTGGCTCCTTTTCAAATCATTATGATAACTGAAATCACCAAAATGGCCTTGGTCAAAAGTGTACATACCCTTGAACTGTCAAAAGATGGAACTTCATAAAGATGGAAAAGGATATAAAAAGATATCCAAAGCCTTGCAAATGCCAGTCAGTATTGTTCAATCACTTATTAATTGGAAAATTCTGGGATCTCTTCATACCAAGCCAAGGACAGATAAACCAAGAAAGATTTCAGCCAAAACTGCTAGACGAATCAATTGGGATACAAAGAAAAACCCACAGGCAACCTCAGAAGAAATACAGGCTGCTCTGGAAAAAGACGGTGTGGTTTTTTCAAGGAGCACAATTCAAGGAGTTACTTGAACTAAAATGAGCTGCATGGTCAAGTTGCCAGGAAAAAGCCTTTACTGCGCAAATGCCACAAAAAATGCCGGTTAAAATATGCCCGACAACACCTTAACATGCCTCACAGTCTCCCACTGTAATTTGGAGTGATGAGACCAAAATAGAGCTTTACGGTCACAAACATAAACACTATGTTTGGAGAGGTGTCAACTAGGCCTATAGTGAACAGAATACCATCCCCACTGTGAAGCATGCTGGTGGCTCACTGCAGATTTGGGGGTGTGTGAACTCTAAATGCACAGGGAATCTTGAGAAAATTGATGGTAAAATGAATGCAGCATGTTAACAGAACTGGCAGACAATTTGCATTCTTCAGCAAGAAAGCTGCGCATGGGACACTCTCGGACTTTCCATCACATCAATACCCGTAAGAACAAGGCCAAGTTGACCCTCCAGTGGATACAGCAGAAAAAGGTGAAGGTTCTGGACTGGCCATCACAGTCTCCTGACCTTAATATCATCGAGCCACTCTGGGGAGATGTCAAACGTGGGGTTCATGCATGAAGACCAAAGACTTTGCATGACCTGGAGGCATTTTGCCAAGATGAATGGGCAGCTCTACCACCAGCACAAATTTGGGGCCTCTTAGACAACTATTGCAAAATACCGTATGCTGTCATTGATGCTAAAGGGGGCAATACAAAGTATATTATAACTAAGGGTATGCAGACCTTTATCTTTGCTGCCATCTTTTGTTTTATGATTGTGCCATTCTGTTATGTTCTACAGTTGAATGTGAATCCCATAAGAAATAAAATATGTTTTCTTACAAATGGTATATATGATCAATTCTGCAAGGGTATGCAAACTCTGGAGCACAACTGTGTGTGTGTATGTATATATATATATATATATATATATATATATATATATATATATATATATATATATATATATATATATATACTGTGTCACCAGGACTTGTACATGCACATATCACTTCAAGTGATCCTCATTCCGATATTAATGCCTCATTTGTTCTGCCAGCCAATTGGAATGTTTAGACACAGACGTTCACGTAACGGCATTATTTTAGTATAGGAGACAATCATTGTGATGTTATTAGCCCACCTAGCAGTCCTGAAAAGGATTTTCAACCTACTTTATTTGGCAAATCTCTGTCAATAAGGGTGGATGTATTTAGAAGTGAACAGAGTTGGGCCAGATTCAAACCCATGCTACAACATTACATGTGCACTGGAAATACTGTGGCAGCTTAGACCGCTTGGCCACCCTAGGCAATTTACATCATTTAATATATGATTCCAGTCTCACATATTTCATTGGAATATGTAATACAGTCAAAAGAAGAAATATATTTTGTAGAGCTAACCTGCACCACATTACAATCTCCAGCATATCAGTGTTTCTAAAATAAGGCAGGGGAAGAGCTGAAGAGATTTAGGTCCATCCATCCAAGAAAAATGCCCTTTGTTGTTTTCTACTCATGTAAAAATGCACTATTCTAATTATATTCCTTCTATATAAATGGGAAATTGAGATTGTTCAAAGTAAATTTCCCTTAAAGGGTTTTAAGAAAAGTTTTAGCCCACTATTTTGTGCTAGCAAAATGGAACTGATAGGTTACTACTTCCGTATTTACAAATTAATGAATGACTGGGCTGGCAAACTATATGGCTAAATTGCTAGCTTGTTAACCAAAAATGACTTATTTTGAAAGCTCCATGACATCCTTTTTGACTTATTTAGTGAGGGGGACATTTTAATGGCAGGTACTGCTGTTGTCAATGTAGCTTGCTGGACATCTTCTGACTATGAGGTAGCATGAGCACCACTTCTTATCAATGTACAACACTGTGCACACGCCATTGTTACTATGACAACAAGCATAGCCATGTCAGTATACTGTATGACTGCTGTCTATAAACACACAAATCAATTATGGTCACATAAAACTTGGTGTTTGACCAACCGTCTAAATTCCAAAATGATTAATAAAACAGTGTAATTGTAGCATTAAGATCTGCAGTGTTAACAAAGCTTAAGTCTGAGCTGTTATGCTTGCAGATGGAACAAGTACACTAGCCTGTTGCCAGATAGCTCTAACTTCGTTCAAAAAGTTTCATTTTCCAAACCAATTGTCAATACACAAGAATCAACTACAGTGCAGATCCTAAAACTGTGCAGGGTAATGAGCAGGGTAGAAAGGGTGCTGGAAATAAATATTATTGTGAATAATATTATTATTTACATAATGACAGTGGATGTGATACATACATACATACACACACACATATATACATATATATTTACATACATATAGTGTATTGGAGCAGAGTACAATCAATGGTGGAATTAATAAATAGTAATTTAGTGCAGGTGTAATTATGTATTCCCAGGGAGTGGAAAAATCTAAACGAAAAATGGAGACTGTAAACTAAACACCTGGACCAGCTATACATGCCACTCTGTACCAGTATGGTCTATACCAGTGTTGGGCAACCATGATATATGATATATATATATATATATATATATATATATATATATATATATATATATATATATATATATATATATATATATATCATGTTTTTGTGATGTAAAAGAATGAGAAAAAAATGTATCATGTTAACGTTTTCCGCTTTTAATGTGACCTATAATGTCAATGATTCAATTAAAAATCAAACTGAAATCTTCACGGAGGAAAAATAAAAAATGAAAGAATAACCTTGTTGCATAAGTGTGCACACCTTCTTATAACTGGGGATGTGGCTGAGTTCAGAATTAACCAATCCATTTCAAACGCATGTTAAATAGAAGTCATTACACACCTGCCATCATTTAAAGTGACTCTGATTAATCACAATTAAAGCTCAGCTGCTCAGCTAGTAGGATTTTCCTGAGATTTTCTTAGTTGCATCTCAGTGCACAATCATGGTCTGCAGAGAGCTTCCAAAACATTAGAGGGATCTAATTGCTGAAAGATATCATTCAGGGTACAAAATAATTTCCAAAGCATTAGAAATACCATAGAGCACAGTGAAGACAGTCATCATCAAGTGCAGAAAATACAGCACAACAGAGACATTACCAAGGACGTCCCTCCAAAATTGATGAAAAGACGAGAAGAAAACTGGTCAGGGAGACTTGCCAGGGAAGCTACAAAGAAAAACATCTAAGCCCGGCTGATGTGGGGCTTGCCAGGGAAAAACACCAGGCAAAAACACCAGGAAAAACAACTCCAGGCAAGAACATCACTGCACATCACCCAAAGAACACCATACCCACAGTAAAACATGGTGGTGGCAGCATCCTGCTTTGGGGCTGTTTTCTTCGGCTGGAACCGGGGCTTAGTCAGGTTGGAGGGAATTATGAACAGTTCCAAATACCAGACAATTTTGGCACAAAACCTTCAGGCGTACGTTTGAAAGCTGAAAATGAAGTTCACCTTTCAGCATGACAACAAGCCAAAGCATACACCCAAATTCACAAAAACATGGCTTCACCAGAAGAAGATTAACATTTTGGAATGGCCCAGACCTGAATCCAATTGAACATATGTGGGGTAATCTGAAGAGGGATGTGCACCAGAGATGTCCTCGCAATATGACAGATTTGGAGCGCCTTTGCAAAGAAGAGTGGGCAAATATTGGCAGGTCAATATGTGCCGTGCTAATAAACTCCAACCCAAAAGGATCTACACCAGTCCCAGCTATACACACCATTCTGTGCCAGTATGTTCTCCACCAGGCCCAGCAATACACACCAATCGGTACCAGTATGTTCTACACCAGACCCAAATACATATACACACCAGTCTCTACCAGTATAATCACTGTGGAAATTGATTGTTCCAGGTGCATAGCACATGTACTGAGCCTTGTGTTAACATGCACACACACACACACACACACACACACACACTCACGCACACACTCACACACGCACGCACACACTCACAAACATTGGTTTTACAGCAGTTCGGTACCATTAACATATAGAAAAAAATCACTAAACCTTACCTTACCTCTCCTCGAACCTCACTAAACAAATGTGCCTAAACCATCTCTTTAATTCTAACCCTAAACGTATCCCCAAGTCAGATAAAGCTTCTTGTCAAAGTGAGGACTTGCCAAATGTCCTGATTTTGCAGGAACACAGACACACGTATGTACACACACTGAACACTCTGTATGTACAACTGCTCAGTCCCTGTTATGAAGGCTGTGGCCCCAGACGTCTGTATGTGTCTGTCTGCACTAGTGCAGTGCCAGGATAGCAATGCGAGCAGGCTGGGGCATTGAGACTGTGAGAGACAGACACAACCCAACAATGAAGCCTAGTCCAGACAGCACCGTCTCTCTGCTCCGCTTGGCTCTGCCTTACAGCGCTTCAGATCGGGCCGAGATGCCTCAGCGCCGCTGTTTGATTACCACACTGAACAAATAAGCCTGAGCTGAGATGGGGGCCTGAAAATAAAGGAACAATATATCAGCCGCAGACTAGGAAAGATTTTCATTTGAAATCCAATTTACCCAGAAAAGGCAGTTACTTGGACTAGACCAGTAGAGTGGAGATCTTAATATCCCTACACCCCAGGGTGATCCAGTGTCCAAATGGACTGGATGATGAAGCTGCTTCGTACCCATAATTTCCCACACTGCAGTGCGCTATTAGTTAATGACACACACACGCACGCACACACACACACACACCCACGCGCTCTCAAATGTTTGCATGGAGCACACACTCATGTACGTCATATACACACACTGACGGCAGACACACAGGACAAACGCACACACACACACACACACGCACACACACACACACACACACAAATGATTGCTCACGCGCACATTCAAATACACTCTTACATGCAGATCTCACAGGGCCAGCTGCTGTTACTGTATCTCAGCACACATACACACACACACACACACACACACACACAGATAGGCAGACAGAAACACACACCCGTTTGACTGAGGGTTACTGTTCTGGAGAGGAACCCTAAAAGGGTACCAATTTACACAGTCATTGGATGGACTTTAGCAGTAAAAGGGAGAATATAGTCCTGCACTGCAGCAACAAGGGGATAGACCAAGGCTGTCATTGAATCACTCTTCAGAAACATAGTTGCTTTACCTTGGAGCATGGCTCACAGTGGGACTGACAATCTACAGTGCTAATATCAGAATAACAAAGTCGCAAACCACTCTATTAACTGCAACACACAGGGGAAACGCTTACGCATGTACTCTCTCTGCACACAAAGAGGGCCAGGTCTTGTGTTTACACAGGCAAACGCATGTGAGTGTGTATGAAGATGAAGGATCAGTGAGGTCAACCACAAGTGTACCGAGCCGTTATAGCATCACGCTCTCCAAAGTACTTTGTGCTGCTCTCTTTCCAGAACAAGGAAACTGAAAGACTCTCTTCCAGACGCCTGATGAAAGACAAAGGAATAGCTGCATTGACAGGGGCCAGTGGCTAGTGGTGTCTTTTTTAGCGGCATGTCCAGCATTGTTAACAGGACTGGTTACATTAGTTATTCAACCCTCTCATCCTCCAACCCACCAGAAAGACTCCACAGCTGATTTCAACCACTGTAGTGTCACATGACCTACGAGCAGGCATTCCTCTGTCCCCCGCCTCCCCCAACACTAACAGCGTTCCCTTCTCTTTCCTGTCGATTTCCTTTCGCTGACAATCAGAGTGCGTGGATGTACATTCTGAAATGCCTTTGTCTTGCAGAGAGAGCAACGGACGAGTCGACAGCGCACCACTCCCAGCTCCCGAGAGCCTAACCCGTGGACATGAGAGCACAACGTCACAAGTTAGGGTCTCAGGGATTGGGAGAGGCACATTTTATAGTCACACTATTAAAATGTAGACAATTTATATTCAATTTGTTTGAATTCTGTACTCATTGTACACAATTCGAATTAGAAGGAAAACAGAAAAGCCACTAGCCCATTTCTAATTGCTTCTGGCATGAGAGTAAAATATGAACCCTAAACAAATGCCATATTCACGACAACAAACGCTTCCTTCCATGAGGTTTTTTCAATGCATTCCCTACTTCGTGGCTCCCTGTCTGTGACATACAACAAGTGCAACGCAACAATAAGCCAGACACAACATTGACCAATCTCCCCCTCCCCCTTTCCCCCTTCCCTCAGGAGACCCCTACCTCCCACTGACACTCTCCGTATGTCCCTCTCTGTCTTACTCTCCCTCCCCGCCCCTCCAAATAAAACAATACAGCACTTTGAAAAATGCTCCTTGCGCCAGGTAAACCCTATGCTAGGCATTGGGTTCTTAAGCTCCCCTCTATAGCCTGGGTGCAGCTGCTAGTTATTAAGAGATGGCCAAGCGAAAAGCTTCGCTCCAAGCACCAAGCTGTAGACACACCAACCAAAGCTTTAAACTAGAATACACTGAATACCCAAGCAAAAGAACAAGAAGTCAGAGTCTTGGCAGGCAACATATGAACGGTCAGAGAACCTACAAAGATCACTGAGAAAGAGCTGTTAGGGAGGTACGCAGTGGATATCAGACTCTATCAGGTCATAGGTAATAAATGAGACGAGAGAGCATCAGAAAATGGTTTTGATCAACTCACCCAGGTTTGATTCACAATGAGATTGCAGCTGCCCTTTTCCCATATTTCCATGTTGCTGCCTGCTCAACACACAGAGAAGAGAAAGAGAGAATCAAGCTCAGGTTTTCGGACAAGTTCTCTCAAAGCTTTATGGATGGTTACAAAGGGTTCCAGAGATAGAGAGGCGAGACGGGGTGCGATTGGTTTGCAGATGATCTGGAAACGAAGCAAACCGACAGACGTACATAAGAAAAGGAGGCGAGACGATTGATGGTGGGGAACCATGTGCAGACAGAAAGAGACAGGGTTAGAGAGGGAAATTAGTCTGACAAAACAAGAGGCTTCTCCTGGGGACTTAAGCGAAAGGAATTTGAATGAATAAAAGACACTGACGATGTTAAGAACAAGGTATGAAAAAAGGAGAGAAGATAGAGGTGTAGACGAGAGGATGCGAGGGAGCCCGACTCGCTGCCAGGGCCACAGCAGCAGCAAAGCATACCAGTCTGCTGGCTCGCTGAGAGAGAGGGAGAGAGGGGGAAATCATATGCATGCGCACGTGCACACACACACATACACACACATACACACTCACAAGCACACACACACACACACACACACACACACACGCATACTCAGTCACTTTTTCGCTGCTGTTAACCTATGTTGCTTTTACTCGATTGTATATCACTCATTCATGTCCGGCTTAGAAAAAAATATACTGTTTATGGTCAGACATGCGACGAGCCCACTAAAATATCCAATCAATTAAAAGACAAAATGCACCAATGCATGTTGCTGCAGTTCTCCCCTCGCTTACACAGATACATTTCCACCCCCCTTCTCTTTCTCTTTCTCTCCGTACGGAGCAGAAGCACCTACAAAATGTAAAGGAAGGAAAAAAGAAAACCATTAATCCCAGGTCTCCCACTCTTGTCTTCATGAACCTGTGTTTAACGGCAGGAGAGAAGAAAAAAAAAACCTGTAAAGAAATATCAACCAATAATTTTCCTACACAGCTGTAATCATTTAAAGCAAGAGGCCCGCTTCTACAATGTATCAGCCGAAGAGACAGATAGAGACAGAGACAGAGAGGAGATGGGGAGGAGGAGCAGGAGGAGCAGGAGGGGGGAGGGGGTGAGGAAGTCGTTCGCCTCTTGCTTTTCCACCTTTTCAGTGTTTCATTTCAGTCCAATTCCTGTCAACAAATCTTCAGTTTCTTCCAGATTTCCTTCTCGCATGTATTCCGCTCTGAGTCTCATACGGTCTCTCTCACTTTCCCCCTCTGCCTCTCTCTCCCGTCCTCTCTCCCGTCTCTCTATTTCTCTAACGTTCTCTCTCTCTCTTTCTGTCTTGCTCACTCTGCACACTGCCTCGCACATGCCAGACATCATTAACACTGTCCTTCAAAAAGAGAATGAGTGAGAGGACATAGAGAAAAAGAGAGTGAGAAAGAGAGAAAGAAAAAGAGAGCGAGAGAGAGAGAGCAAAGAAGAGAATGCAAGCCATAGAAACATAGCTACATGATGTGCTGGGCTTATGGAGGCTACATTTAATCTCCACTGGCTCCCCCAGGCTTTGGTACGGAGAGAGACAGAGGGGGAGAAAGATGATGTGGGAGGGACAAATGTAGCAGAGAGGGGGACTGACGACGTACAACAGTGTGGGCTCAAACCAGCGACGGGGAGGGAGAAATCCCCCAGACCACACTGCCCTCTTCCTTCCTCTTCGCTCATTCTCCATCTCTCTCACTCTCTCTCTGCATCTTTTTCCCACTCTCACTCTCTCTGGGTACGTCTGTACTGGCTAACCAATCGTAGCATTGTTTTGTCTTGGCCTGTGTGGATGGAAGGCTCAGTGCGCCTGTACGGATTCTCTCTGCCTCCCTGAAAAAAATCCTGATGCTACCACTTTTAAATCTTCCCTCCCGTTTACAGAGCACACGCCAGCCACCCTTCCTCCCCGCCCCTTCTCCGCCACAGCTATCCTCATTTATCACCCTCTTTTCGTCCAGATACAGCCAGCCATCAGTGAGGTGCTAATATTAGACTAGCTTTGACAGTGCCGACAGGCGCCGGGAACCCGCGGAAAGCAGACAAAGACTCACAAACTCCACACACACATAAGATAAACATAAAAAAGCAAGGACACACGCAACACAAACAATAATGCCATTTGACTTGGAAGATTGACAATTAAATGATTCATTTGGTGATCTAACTTAGACTCAGTTAGAGCTTCATATCGGCTACTGTATATAGTAAATACCTGTGAACAACAAAAAAATTATCATATTCTATAACGCAACACAATACAGTGTAACACAATATTGTGAAGATAGGGGACTCCGACAAAGTAGGCGACATGTCATATGTGACTGACATGTGTCACATCCAGCTGACAAGCGCAGGATGAAGGTATCCAATCAAAGAAGCAGAGAGCACTTAATTTTTTACTAATAAATTATTTAATGTGGAGTCATAATGTATATAGAATTATACAACTATCCACAATAGACATTTGTAACATGTGTTTAGTTTAAGTTGCCTTAACTACTATGTTACTAATGCATTAAAAACTTTAGTAACCACATACCGTAGTATCAGAATTAGTATATAACCATTAGTATTAGTATATAACCACGTCTGTAATATAGTTGTAGCATAATTTGTTGTCAAGCAATTGGAACAAGGATTGTTATTCAATCTTTTGTACTAAAATCTATTTAGGTTTTTTCAGTTTCAGGAATTTTATTTTACAATGTTAATAACTCAAAACAAAATGTGACCTTGTTGTGTGGAAGTTAACATGGGGCAGCTACAATTAACTCCAAAGGGAAAAATAAGGTTAGAACAAAACACATGTATTAATTTAACTGCATAGTCAGGTTGTTACCAACTGAGTATCAATTTACATTTTATAGTAGGCTCCTGGTTTGTAAAAATTATAATTTGTAAAAATCTTTCTATTTTGTATACCGTTGAGCAAGTAAATAAAACAGAAATTACTGGGTAGTTCTTTCAACAGTTATCAAATAATTTGATAAAGATGGATTTAACACTGCTATTAACTTGGAGTTGACAGTAGCGCCCCCTTGTAGCAACTTCTCACACATTTTTGTGTCATTCTCTATAATTAAAAAAGATTACTGACTTAGCTGAAGACAAGAATGTATGATATAATCAGGATTCAACAGGTGGAATTAAATTCAGTTTAATTACACTTTCCTTATTGCAATTGTGCAATACCTGAATCTGCAACAACCTTTTTACAGTAAGACTCAGCTGCATAATATAGCCAGTAAAACATGTTCAGTTGTTACTACACATATATCTATGTTAATTGCAGAGTAGTGAAGGCAAGTCAGGCCTATGAGCAGATTGTACAAGCACCTCACCTCCTTGGCTGGTCAAATCAAATATATTTATCTCAATCTAAGTATCCGAGTAAGAAAAACAGCGCCCCTCTGTTTCTCTGTAGTCCATGTATCTGATTCTGACTGGTCAGAAAGAGTATAGCATGTCATCCTCTCTTTGGCCAGACAATATCAGAAACTTACAGTCGATCTGAGATCGATATCTTTCTGTTGTTATGTGCTTCTTTCAGATAAATAATGAATATTTAGATATTTTATTAAGATGGTTAAGCCAACAAATAATATAATAACAAAATAATTATGGAATTGTTTTCGTTGGCATTTTGTATAACTTGACAATCATATGAAAATAGTATGACTGGGGATATTAAGCCACAAAAATATGAGTTAAGTTAAATTTGGTTTCATATTCTATCCAAAAAACACTGGGCAACTGTGAAATTAAATAGACATAAACAATTAATGTGGAGCTCATGAGCACATACTGTAAAAAAAGCACATACTGATTATTCAAAAACCATTTCAGATAAATAAGAGGCTCCTTGGAGATATTTTATTCTAAGTATATGATTCAACCAATGCACAGGCATAAAAGGGTGATCTCTTTGTCAATGATTACTAGAAAGAGTGCACTAGTGAGCATTCTCTGGATCTTCTCTCATACACTGAGCTGGTTCAGATTGGTACATCAAGAATGTAATTACACAGCACACTGGCCTGACAGCCACCCCAAAACATACACACACACACACACACACACATACTGGCGTGAATATACACACACATTTGTGTGAACAGAAACCTCACGCCAAAACAGGTATGACACACACATCTACAAGGTCATGCAAACACACACATGCACCTATAAGTACTACATATACCCACACATACAATTAGTACAAATACGAAGCATATAGGATTTATCTGAATCTTCAGATGCCGTCTCATTGTTCTCTTTATTGCCAATTCACGGCTCATTCACTCATACACTGTCAGACAGAACATAGTTTTGTCCAACAGGGGGCAGCATTTTGTTCTCTTTCTTCAATAACCAAAAAACTGCATCATCCAAATCTAGGATTGGAAGGGGGATTGCTTGCAGGCTTTAAAGGATTATATCTACAGTATAGCAATTTTGTTATATTTTTCAAAGGAGCTGTAAATCTTACTGCAGCCTCTCTCACACATTCTTGGAAGGGAATATTATAGACCTACATTCACATATAATCTCCTCCATAAGTAGACATATAACGCCATGAATACAAAATAATAATGCCAAGACTTTCTCCCTCTAAAAATGTCAATGTCACATTCGTCTCTATCAAGTGTATTTGGAACTGTATATTTTCTTACTCGGTATTGTGTCAGCTAAATTAAAGTTTTATTAGGATCCTTATTCTCTGCTTTCCATCACTTCAAAAACAATACTTGGGGACCCTTCTCAATTCAATACCTGGGGATACTTCTAAAATCAATACCTGGGGACACTTCCCAATGTAATACCTGGGGACCTTCTCAATTCAATACCTGGGGACAATTCCCAACGTAATACCTGGGGACCCTTCTCAAATCAATACCTGGGGGCCCTTCACAATGTAATACCTGGGGACCTTCTCAATTGAATATCTGGGGACACTTCCCAACGTAATACCTGGGGACATTCTCAATACAATATCCGGGACAAAAATCTCAACAAAAAGTGACACTTCATTGGATCTTCCTCTCTCTCTACACTGGGTATTTTCTCTGTATCTCTATAAACTCATCCCTCCCTTCTTTGTCTATATATTTCCCTCTATCTGTCTCTTCTCTGTCTCTATTCAGCCCCTCAGTGAGGTTTGCCATGATTGAAATGTCAAGTCATCATGTCTGTCTGGTTATTGGCTTCTTGCAGTAGGCTGCCCGGAGGCAGGAGTTGTGCGTACCACAGGGAAAGCTAGGAGGTTGTACAGTTATCTCCTGGGGTGTAATTCTAAACTATACAACCTACTACCTCAGCCTGGGAGCAAGCAGTACTGCAGTCGAGGAGCCACCAGGTACCTCCAGAGTCTACTGCAATGGTAGTTCCAATGGCTCAGTGAGCTTAGGGCTTGGTGCAGCTGGCTACGTCATGGTCGTATGTTTGATTCCCGTTCAGACAAAATACAGTACACAAAGATTTCAGCATATAGTTACTTCTAATTTGTTTCATTTAAAAAGTGGATAAAAGTGTTTCAAAGGCTTAACCCCCCATTCATTTGCATGGCCAAATACCTGTATTTTCATATCAACTGACCATAACACTGCCTAGAGTTTATTACTCAAATTTTTTCTTGGATTGGAACTAATTTAATGATCACATGACATGGATATATATGTATTCGGCCATGCAGCCCAGCACTGACTCTGAACCTAAAAAAAAATGCATTTACATAAAATACCTCATCCATATTGTAAAACATAGTGGTGGAAAAATATAGCAGATCTAGAATGTTAAGAGTTACAGCATCATGAACTTTGAGTCAAAAACAAGGTTGTCTTTGCCAGTAGGGTTGAACTTGGCAGCAAAGAAGCCTTCCAGCTATAAAATGACCCCAATCACACACCAACTAAATGGTTTCTTCACTAACCAAATTAGAATGTTGCAATAACTTTCTCAGCTTTTGGACTTTGAACCAAATAAAAAAGGTTATTTAAAGATAACAATAATCTGGAAAGATTTTGTGAAGAGGAAGGGTTTAAGATCACTCCAAATGTATTTTCCACTGACGTAAACGGGCGTTGGGAAGGTGCTGGACAAAAACTCTTTCTATGAGCATCTGTATTAGTATAAAATGACATAATTTGTTTTCATGACTCTACGCTATAGCTCAGTACTTGTTTTTTTCTTTTGTACTGTATTTTTCCCCATCATACTAAGAGAGGCGATTGACAATTGACTGTTATATATATATATTGTTATATACTGTTTCATATATATAGTCGTGTGCAGTGACATCCATGGATTCAAGTAAACAACAGTTAGGATGATGGTCAGTTGATGTTGAGTAGCATGGGCCACATGGACACAGACCTATAGATACAAGCTTGTGATGTCAGTTAGCACAAGTTCGGATCTACGGGTTTGTGGCTCTGGGCAGGTGTCTTCCATCCATGATGAGTTTAACTACAGCAAAGCAAGCAGACAGAAGTTAACAATAGCTGAGTTTCCATTATCCACCTTAAAATAACTGCTCAGTGTTTCCAGATATACATAACATCTGACCTACAGTGACTTTTTTCTTAAATACCGTTACAGAGCAGTTTATATTTGTTGGAATGATGTGGGATTAGGCTAAATCAATTGAGCCTAATGTCTTTCCTGCAGTTGCACTCCATATGCCTAATGTCTTTACTTTGACTACTTTACACAAATCTTTGCTTTTGCAATAAAAATATTTTATTAAACAATATTGTGAAGACTCAGTAGCTACCACTGGCTATGCTAAGTGATGTTTCATTAACAACAAACTCAAGTATTTTTGCTGAAAGTTCACATTTCGAAGTCGCATAAAAAATTCGGCTAGCTACATAATATCATAACATATTATCTATTTCAACAAGCCAGAATAGAAAAGTATGATACACTAAAGTTACTAGAGGGAACCACTGGAACATTGTATTGAAGGAGGAGCCTTATCTAAAAGCATGCCAACGGGCTATATGCATATACTATGGGCTCAGTTCTCATATTACCTTGATTTTGTTGCCAGTCCCATACGAACAAACATTTTAAATATTATTTTATTATTAGGGTTATGAGTTAAGACTAGATATAGATATAGATTTAGGAATTATGGCCATCCATTTGTAAACATTTTCTGTCTGCTTGTCTGCTTACACGTCTCATCCCTTAGATCATTACACTCTGGTAAACAGGCCCAGCATATCTATAAGTTCCTCTTAGGCCAATCCTTCCTCAAACACAGCTAGCTCATCAAAAACTCTCAACTCAATAGAATGCTGCACTCTGATAGATATTTCCCACTACTCAATCCTAAAATAAACACTGTCTTAGGCCTTTTGCATATAATTCTCTGCCACCAATGAGAAAAAATATACATGACTCTCAAACGTGACACTTTCATCACTTCTTAAAGCTGCAATCTGATCACTGCATTTTCTAAGCACCTTATCCACCTGTATCTACAATAAATATGAATCAGTAGATACAGTGAGCACCTCCAGGGGGGTGTACAAATAACAGAAACATCTACCAAAATATCAATATTCAATTTATTTTTTAAATCACATTTATTTTATAAAGCCCTTTTAACACCAGCAGTTGTCACAAAGTGCTTTCACAAAACACCTGCCCTCAAACCCCAATATCAAGGATCTAATAAGGAAAGGTGAAACCAATTGCCATCAGAACAGCTCAAATGCTATCATACCTGTCCTGAACTGTGTCTAGTGGGATTTGTGGCAGTTCTCAAACTTGGTCGTGCCAGGGACTGGCAAACTTTGTCCTTATTCCTCTGGGGACAGTTTGTTTTAGAAATCAGAAGGATTTAGCTAATAAAGCTACAAGTTTATAGCTAATCGAATGCATAATTTTTTTATTGTGAAGTTCATAAACAATACACCTGCTAAATAGTGAACGTTGTGGAAATTACACACATAACACAGGTTCTGTGAAGGAAGTGTCAGGGCATTTGAGGCGACTATTCATGAGGGCTACAAAATATCAAAGACCATCAGACATTCCTCCACAGACCGGGGTTTGAAAAACACTGAGATACTGCATTAATCTTCAATAAGAAAAGCCTACAGTTCTTCATTGGATGGAAGTGGAAATCTACTCCAAAACTTCCAATATATGATGTCATGGTCAGGTGATTGGGAGACCATGGAAGGAGTTTGACATCAATCCGCTGTTCATAAAACTACTCTTAAATTAATTTAGCAGTGTGTATTTGGGCTTTATCTTCCTGGAATATTGGAACATCATGAGGGAACAGTGTTTGCACCGTATGGCGTACCTGGTCTTGTAAAATGGACTCATATTTCTCGGCCGTCATACAACCATGCAGAGAAAACAGTGACTGAACCCAGTGACTCCCACGATATGGCAGCCCATTTCCATATGGATTCCACACCGTGGGTATGAGATATTGGGTCTGGAAACATTCTTGAAACGTCTCCAAATGTTTGGATATAGGTAAAAAGATGATCATATTACTTTCTTCCATCGCTCAGAGATCAACCTAACGTGACATCTGCAGCTGCGTTTGGGATTGTACTTTAGTTACTTCAAAGTCCTTTACCATGTGGTGTTTCCTTCATTTTGTCCACATCCTGTATGTACCTTATCTAGCTGTATGTAAAGTGCACTCCAGAATTATTGGCACCATATGTAAATTGAAACAGAAATCACAGTGAAAAAACATTATTGTTTATCAGCTTGATCTTACACTGAAAGACATTTAATCTAACCTTTAATTATTCTGAGATAAAAAATAACTGCTTTAGTCAAAAACATGTATGCCACAATGATTGGCAACCCTGCATTTAATACTTTGTGCAGCCTCCCTTTGTCAAGATAACATCTCTGAGTCATCCCCTATACTATTTACCGAGATGGGAGAACACATAGGAAGGGATCAGAGACCATTCCTCCATAAGGAAACTCTCCAGATCCTTCAGAATCCTTGGTCCTCTATGCTTCATAGCACGGATTGGGTTCTTTGGTGCATGACCATGGCTCTAATGCTAAAAAGTCTGACTATAGAACCTGTTTTCAATCAAAATTGCAATTACAGTTAGCAAACTCCAAAGTTTGTGTTTTGGTGACAGTAGAGCCTTCGTTCTAGCAAACCATCCAAATAACTTGTTGGCATGGCTGCTGCGTACAGTCATGGTTCTGGAAACTTAGTGACCCAAAGATGTCACCAAATTGTGGAAATAATTTTTGCGCTTGAACCATTCTTTTCACTGTATCTGGGGATGTACTACTCTTTTTGTCCTCCTCCAAAAATGTTCATCAAAGGCCCAGTTGTTTTACTTTTCTTGATTAGTGTCCTAATAGTGGAAATAGATATTTTCGTGTGTGTAACTATCATTTTTTTAACCACTGGCTGATTTGTGAAGGTCAACGACCATTTGTGTCATTTAGTTTGTGTTCTCTGGCTTTCCCTGTTGATGAATGACTTATCGTCACCTCATATTTCTATTCCAGTGAAACAGGGGTTCATGATAGAGTTCCCAAAGACTCAGATGTACTTCAATTTATGTAAAATCTTAATGTGAATACACCAATCAGCTATAACATTATGACCAACTGCCTAATATTGTGTAGGTCCCCGTTTTGCCGCCAAAACAGCCCTGACCCGTCGAGGCATGGACTCCACTAGACCTCTGAAGGTGAGCTGTGGTATCTGGCACCAAGATGTTAGCAGCAAATCCTGTAAGTCCTCTAAGTTGCGAGGTGGGGCCTCCATGGATCAGACTTGTTTGACCAGCACATCCCACAGATGCTCGATCGGATTGAGATCTGGGGGTACATGTCAAAGTAACATTCACATGAATAGCAGGACCCAAGGTTCCCCAGCAGAACATTGCCCAAAGCTTCACACTACCTCCGCTGGCTTGCTTTCTTCCCATAGTGCATCCAGGTGCCATGTGTTCTCCAGGTAAGCGACACACACACACCTGGCCATTCACCTGATGTAAAAGGAAACGTGATTCATCATACCAGGCCACTTTCTTCCATTGCTCCGTGGTCCAGGTCTCATGCTCACATGCCCGTTGTAGGGGCTTTCGGCAGTGGTACAGAGGTCAGCATGGGCACCCTGACTGGTCTGCAGCTATGCAGCCCCATATGCAACAAACTGTGATGCACTGTGTGTTCTGACACCTTTCTGTCAGTACCAGCATTAACATTTTCAGCAATTTCAGCCACAGTTGCTCGTCTGATGGATCAGAACAAACAGGCCAGCCTTCACTCCCCATGTGCATCAGTGAGTCCTGGCCACCCCTGACCCTGGTGCTGGTTCACTGCATTTCACTCCATGGACCACTTTTGATAGGTACTGACCATTGCAGACCGGGAACAACCCACAAGGGCTGCAGTTTGGGAGATGCCCTGACCCAGTTGTCTAGCCATCACAATTTGGCCCTTGTCAAAGTTGCTCAGATCCTTATGCTGCCCCATTGTTCCAGCTTCTTACACATCAGCTTTGAGGACAGAATATTCACTGCCTGCCTAATATAGGTGCCATGATAACAATATTATCAGTGTTATTCACTTCCCCACTTCACCGTCAGTGGTTATAATGTTATGGTTGATCGGTGTATATATCAAATACATTTTGTTCAATATTATTTATAAATAAATGATTTAAGCTTAGTCACATTGAGTGCAAGATAAAACTGATTAACAACGATTACATTTCTTCACAGTCTTTTTGTTAATATTTACCCAGGGTTCCAATAATTCTATATGGAACTGTATCTATCCTCCTACATCAAGTGTCACACATTGGAAAAATGTTGTGTGTGAAGGACTTTCTCTTCAAAGGCAGCCTAGTGGTTAGAACATCTGGCAAGTGGCTGAAAAGTTACTAGATCAAAACTCTGAACAAACAAGGTGAAACATTCTTTTCTGACTACATAAGATAACCACAATTTCTCTGAGGAGGCTGCAGGAATGAATTAGTTCTAAGTCATACCTACCTGGTAAAGTAACAATTCCAAATGTGTATGATTAAATACTTGAGACTCTTAAGTTAGTAAGTTAGATCTTGATTGTCCTCCATTCCCTCAAAATACATTTTTTACATGTGATAGCAATCGAAACTCTCTAATTCCAGTGCTTACACAAGTCATATACAGTGGGGAAAAAAAGCATTTGACAGATTGACACTATGGCAAGCAATCAACAAATTAACCAGCAAATAAATAAATTGGCAACAAACGGAACAACGTAACTATGCACTAACGCTTGTAGCTTTGACATTACTGACTGAAGTAACAGCTTTACTGTTTCAGAAAATATGGAGTCACCATGCATTAAGTGAAAGAGAGTTCACGTGGGATTCTCATACCCCGATACATTGATCTGTACATGTCAAATGGGGACCTTACTCCCTTTCACACATAAACACAATTGTTACATGCCTCACAAAAAGCATTTCAGTGTGTTTAATCTGATTGCAGGTTGTCCATCCAATTTTCTTAAAAGTGTGATGAATTTGCACAACTTGATACTTGCTATAAATAAGTAATTCACGTGTTTAGAAAATGTTTTGTATAATGGCTTTGGATATGGTGTACTACAGCTAATTGTAGACATTTCCCTTTCTGCCTTTGTAACACTTACTACTCAGACAAATGTTCTCAGGTGTTTTTTGACATTGGCACAGCACTGTATGAAAGACGCTTGCAAAAACTATAATCAGAAATCTTGGGATAGTCACACAAAAGTAAGCTAATACATAAAAAAATTCACACTGTTAATGGATTACCAAAACAAGAGAGCAAAGTAACAATCATATAAAAATATTAAGAAATACTTCTTGAATCATCATTATTTTGACATAACATGAATATGTAATAAAGAGACTGTAGCTAAAATATATATTTCTCTCCTATCATATAGAGCTGTTTTTAAAAGAGACATTTTAGAAGTCCAAAACTAAGAATTTGATTATTTATTAAACAGCAATTACCAGATTGTATTTTTCTTCACAGGAATTACTTATTTTTACAAAGTTTGGTTTTGCCAATTGCAGTTCATTTCAAACATGATTAGATTCAGTGTAGCTGAAAGGGACAAAGTACAAAGGCACAAATGACTAACTTACTGAAAAATTAAAGTTAATTGCTAATTTTGGAAAGCTGTTCTAAAAATTGCATTATTATTATTTAATTCATCCTAACAGTTTTGTCTGTCAAGCATGATGTGTGTGAAGATTGAAGGGTTGGGGTTTGATTGTGGTGGTTAGGATTGTAAAAATTAGTGTAGGAAAATAACTGAAATTATGTATCAAGTACATGTAAACTATAGCGATATCCAATTTCAGTGGATGTAAAACTGCGAATTTTCTGTGTGAGTTACTTCCAGAATCATTGCAGCCCCAGAGGTGAGTGAACACAATTTAGGCTCCTTGCCTATTACAATATCGCACATCCCCACAGTTGATTTATAAAGGCCTGTTCGTGCACACGCCAAGTATGTTGTCTACAGTAATAAACAAAAGACATAGAGACATGTATTTTAGTCTCATCTTTACAAATCAGGGGTAAAAATACTAAAATATAATCAATAAACAATGCTTTAGAAAGGCTACTACATAAAAGTAAAACATTTACTGCCAAACAATATAGCTGGCTTCTGCGGTAATAAAGTTAAACATCTTTAATATTTCAGACTAGTTTGAGTTTGATGTTGTAGGTAAAAAAAAACAATGTAAATCTGATTCCTCATCACAGATATGAGATATTGTCAATCTTGGATCCATATAAGATAGAGAATTGATTAAAAATTGTTTTAATGATGACTAAGTCAGACAGATTGAAATGTTCTAATGTTGCATCATTAACAAACGTTTCAGTCCCGCCCTCAAAGATTAATGGAATGAAAAGCTTCCATTGCATGAATTTTAGTGCATCATATAATGACGTATTGTACCTATAACTGAATCCATTACTGATTGGTGATGCAGAAAACAACATCCTCAATTGTGCAATTTAGACTCTAATAAGCCAGCAATTTGTTTGAAATTGCACAATTGAAAGTGCCTGATCAATACTCCTTTCGTACCATATTGTAACATATTGTACCATACTGTATTGGTTTCAAGCAAAAGCTGTACATTTCCTAAAACCTGAATAACCCATCTAGTTAAGGCTGATAGCTAGCTTCTAGCCTGAAAACAATGTTTTGCTTTGTTTCCTTTATTTGAAAGGTTAGTTCCAACCTGATAGCTGCCCACCCAGGCAGATGTTAGCCTGTTAGTTGGCACCTATGAAAGCTGGCTATTTATGGTAAGATATTTCCTGACTATATAATACATTAGTTATTCTTTATGAAACAACTTTATAACAGTTTGTTTAATTTATGCCTTCCACATAACTTGGAAATAACAAATACTAATGTATAATTTTAAAATAAAAAATTATACATTAAGATATAACATTTATTGACATCATAACTGAAAAGGAAAAAAATATAATTGGGAATATTTAGCTATATTCTATGCTCAACAAAAGTTATACTAATACAACGGCTCAAAAATGTATTTTATTTAACAAGCAATACATTTTCCGTCAAAGTGGTAATTGACAAAATTATCAACACTTCTTATTTCAATATCTTAAACTTAGAGAATAGTGTCATGTTTTTTCTAAATGTTTTTTATTTGGCAAATGCAAAAGGAGGCATGGTAAGACGTTCTAAATACAGAATCCTTCCATATCTTTGATATCCTTCATCAATGCTTCAACTCAAACAACAGGTTTTCCATTATTTTAATAATTTATTTTATAAAGCCATTTTGTTCATCTTCATCATCCGTGCTAATCCTTTCTCATCTCCAATGTACATCAATTATATGTAAACAATTAAAGTATTCAAGATCTCCTATATCAATTATTGTCAATTTGGCTTGAACTGAGGTTTTCATTTGATTAACATATACGAAAGCATTGCAGCATTCTTCTCAAATGGTACTAAAATGAAGACCTTTTTTTAGATACGTTTTACAAAATTAGAACACGAACTAATGTTTGAATCCCAACTGCAAGCACAAAATAATCCTATATAGTACAAAACTTACATTCACTGATACAATGTTAAAACCCAGCTCCCAATAGTTTCCATTCCACACTGAAACAAAAGACAAAATCTGCTAAATGTTACGATCAGACAGAATAGCTGTACTTTCAAAAGAAAAGTAGCTTAATAATGGATTGATGGCAAAGAATATGTATAACAAAGAAAAAGCTAAATAAATCATGATTATTGAATATGTATTACAAATAAATGATGTTTTAGTATATATAGAAATGTATCAATTTGGACCACCCTGAGCTCATCAGATTTAAACACATGTTAGATGTTTCTATTGGAGAAAATGGGATCAAAGACAACCAAAAACAACTATGTCAGCAGAGAATAAATATGGCAAATAAACTAATATGTAATTACTAAAATTTGATCTCAAAAAGTTGTTTTGATCATGAACATTCTACTATTACAGCATGATTTATTTTATAATGAATGTATTTCCTTTGAGAGTTAGTTACAGTACATTGCCTATTTCTCAGTGTAACGTTGTAAACTGCAAGAAAAAAAAATGTTATGGCTGTAATCCAAAAACCCCTATGAACATATTTTACAGGCCAGTGACACCTAGCAGTTATTGCACAGCAGCAAAGAGTTGTTACGATATTAACTGAATCACTAGCACTATTCAAGCTAAAGGCCTTCACAATGTGTAACAGGGTGCAAAGCATTATTTTCTGCAAAATACTTGCAAAATACCGCAGTCCCTGATTGTATATAAACAAAAGAGAAATTATTTAAAGTGAAATCTAGATTTAATACGATTGAATTTTCAAAATATTTTAGAAAATAAATATTACGTTCAAAATGGCTTCTAATGTGTAACATTTTAAGTTTGAAAACTGTATCAACAACTAAAAAAATATTCATTAATTATTCATCCTTAATCTGCTAATAATTTAGATTTCCTGCTTATGCTGTCTGTAATCTGTAATCCATCCACCTCTTCACAGATGCATTTCTGATTTCTCATTTTTCTGACACAAAGAGTCTGACACTTCTAAATGGGGAAACATGTCTGATCAAAATGAGGATTGTGAAAGTGATAGATCTGTTAGCCCCTAATCCTACACGTGATGCTGGGAAGCAACAAGTGGCCAAAAATAAACATATATAAATTAATTTGGAACTTTAAAGTTTAAGAGGACTGGATTTAGATTTCCATTACATTGACCAGACTGAATTTGAAGCTGTTGTCTATTTCCTTAAATTATGTTAGTGTGGACACAAATTTAAGAGACATTCGAAAAATGGTCAGAGGCAGTGTTCAACACCCTCTGAGCCCTAACATAAGATCCAGTGGAGCAGAGACGCCAAAGGACTCGGGGTGGGGTGGGGGTGGGGGGGGGGAAATGTACCAGGACGCTACCTTGAACAACCTCAAGACAGCAACGAGCACAAAGAGCTACAGCCACTACTGCCACTGATATCACAAGCACATGAACATTAAGACAACCTAAGATGTTGGATGATCGGCAAGAAAGATAGGCATGTGACACCAGGTAATGCCAGGTAATGCGCACAAAATGCTCAGCCACGAGCTGTTGATACACATACTCTAGGCCCTGAGAAATGTCAACTCCAAAAAAAGAGCGTTATATCTATGGTGGAAACAGAAATCGAAAGTTTGAGGGAGAAGTAGGAGAAGAAGAAGAAGCACAAGCAAGCTTGAAAGCATGTTGATAATGACTTACCGATTGTCTTTTTATTGTTTCCAAATGTTTTTTTTCTCTCTACTCAGGGTGCCTAAAGCACTTGGCAGAAGGTATGGCGAGTCCATTGTGGCCCACGAGGAAACAAAACATAAACATGCAACTATTGAAACCACCAAAAATACATTGAGAGAGAAATAGTGAGACAAAGAAAAAGAGGGAGAGAAGAGAAAGGAAACTGGGTGGGAGAAAAACTAAAAGGCAAATAATTAAAGGAAAAAGACAGATTTCCGTGTTTATAAGAGTTCGATTGTCATAATCATAATGAAATGATAAATAAGAAGGAATTTTTCCAGCCTGTAAAACCTCTGTATTCTACTAACTGGATGCCTGCTTAACCACCAAATGACAGGCAACATCTGTTTGTAAGAAAGCCAAGATCCAGTCTTAAAAAAAATTGCCTTGATTCTCTTTCTTTCTTGCTCTCTCTCTGTTACTCTTTCAGTCACTAACTCTGCAGAATAAAAGCGAAAGAAAGAAGAGACTGTAGAAATTCGGCGAAAGGGAAAATGGAGTTATGCACCAGCCCCAGCCCATCACCCCTTTAACCTCGCCCCTTCCGCTAAAGCTACTCTTTCTCCACTGGAGAGAGAGAGAGAGAGACAGCCCAGGTACAGCGTTACTAACCCTCACAAAACACACAACCCGCACACATACACTCCTACCCGTCCCACACACCTCCCCACAAACACACACGAATGGACAAGTAAGACTACGGGCATACAAACAGACACACAAACAAACGCACAGACACAAAGAGAAACACACACACACACAAACACACACAACTTGGAAGACATCCCTGCATCAAAAATAAATACTCAATCTGCAGTTTGCTTCAGCCACTGATTGGATAGAAAGATTTTTTGGGGCCATAATTCACTATGGTATTTTCCCTCACAAAGATGCAAATGTTTTCCCCATATGCAGTCTCGAAGGAGCTGCAGATATAATATTACTATTACTACTACTAACCCATACATCCTCCTGCTTACTCCGTTGATAAAGACTTGAAACATGCTGCCAATATCAATTTACCATGTGTGTTCATTCCAGTGAAAGAGGAATACACATATTTCATGTCTCCTGTATGGTTAAAGTATGGCCCAGGTCAGAGACCGCAACCATGTCGCTGTGTTACACCCCTAATGATTAGTGAAGCAAATACGGCAATGACACACACACACACATACACATTATAAGGGACAAACCCAAAATAAGTCAACAGGACTCACAGCCACAGGAGATGAAGGAAGAAAAGAAAGGAAGAACATTGTGGGAGTGCTTGGACTCCCTGGGATAATACATTACTTATTATTTGCATAACAAACCTGTAAAAGACATATCATGTTATCCATGATCATTATAAGGTGATAATAATATAGCTTATAGCTACATCTTTAAAATGCTGTAGAACACTAACGCCTCTCTCGTAATGCAATATAACAGTGGGCATTAAGCCAAATGCTCTGAACGGTCTAAATCCGAGTCTGCCTTTCCCTTTCAATAACCAGGAGCTGACATGGGCATAACCCAGGCCCAGTCGGACATTCAGACGGACAGAGAGACCACAGTGTTTTTACTTCGGGGATACACACACAGACAGTAAATGGGGCACAATGACAGAAAACCTATAAGACACACATAACAGTGAGCAGCAATCACAGTGTTCTGCACTCTCGATTCTTATAAATTGGGGGAAAAAGATGTTACATGGGCATTTAAATACGAGCCGAGTTCATGCAGCCTACGAGCGTATGTCTCCATGTTCATCTACTGTAACAAGGCACTGTGTCTCACCCTCTCCAAATGTTCTCTCTCTCTCGCTGTTATTCTACTCACGCACTACTGCGGCAGCTCTCCACCAATCCCTTGCATTAATCCACACTCAGCCAGCCCAGTCGCCCAGTCATCACGCCTTCACAAAGCACAGCAGCCTAAAAACTTTTCTAAGCCACAACCGCTCATGGACCCCCTCCCCACAACCCACACACACACACACACACACTTTACCCTAAAACACCCACAAGGCACCTCTCTTTCTCATTCGCTCTGGCCAACCCTCATCTCAATAGACTTAACCTTTGATAACTAGAGAAAGAAGTGACAAGGCTAACCGAGTGACGAGTGTCTCATCTGTAAATACTGATGATATAGTGAGGAGCAAAGTGTTTGGCCATATCATCTTTTTTATGATGTTTTGGCTCTGTGATTCAGCACTTTTGAAATAAGAATGCAAGGTTAAAGTGCAGATCTTTTTTGTAAATAGTCCCTTGATTCCATCTCCAGACTGAGGACCCTTACCTCCTTTTCCTTTGGTTCCTACAGGGAGTGCCCATCATCACCTCTCTCCTTACCAACCTCACTCTCTCTTTAGAGATCTCTTACTTTCCTCCTTCACTCCATTCCTCGCTCTCTCAATTTTCCTCTGTCTTCCCTTTGTGTACTTAAATGACCTGGTTGAAAGGAGCATCAATGCCCAGTGGGAGATGGTACAGCTGGCTATTGTGAGTGAGGGCCACTATGCCAGTCTGTATTAGCCCGCATTTCTACTTTGCTTGGAGCTAGGAACATGAACAGAAAATTATTGACACCAACTAAACCATCCACTACTGTAGAGATTTTACGGATATTGTTCATTGCAATTAATAACTTACAGGGCCCCACTAGACAAATTACAATTTTCTAATAAAATACACAAGTTGCTTAGTGTCCTGGGATTTGCCCAGCCTGTTGATCAAAACATAAGGATCGCTTCTTTAAGGCTACATTACATCTAGTCCAACAACCCTACATGTTCTTTTAAGTATCTCTACATTTTAGCAATCACTATGGAAATCACCATGATCAGATCAATTACATGCCAATGTACCCTAAAAATAGATTAATATCTAATTATGTTGGTTTTATGGTAGATTGGCATGTAATCACACTTCATTTTAGCATTCCACTTCATTTAAGCACCAACATGTCAAATTGCGTGTCAAAAATCAACACTGTGAAAGTAACATCCTAAAGAATGGTTTTATTATTTTAGTTTAGTTATAAGAAAGACCATTCTGCAACAAATACGTAAATTACTGAAGTACTCATATGACCTAAGGGATAATGTTTGCTTTATTGAAGTTGTTTAACAATTGCACACCAAAATGTGACAGAATTCGGTAATCCCTTTGAGCTCGGGCTACAGTAGCTGCATTTTCTTTTCTGTGTAAATCTGAAAAAAATCTGCCGATTTTGCTATTAAGGTATTTTTGCCAAAGTAGAGTGCCCAGAAGAGACAAAATATCAAACATTTTATGCTGCTATACATCTATTGAAAGGTGATAGCAAGGGGAACACGCTGGTACATAGTGTTGTAATTTGTTGATCTTACAAATATATACTGAACTACAGAAAAATGTGTTCATAGTGTATCATCTGGGGGCAGGGTCTCAAACCCACAACCTACTGCTCCCCAGGCGCGTGCACTACCTACTGCTCCAAACAGGAACATCCCCTTTTGAGGGGTGAGTAGTGGCCATACCAAGGTCGCTACCAAAGGTTTCAGTGGTGGTTGTACAATCGCCATGACCAAATTGTTGGTGGTACAATTATAAATATTATTAATAAAAGAAGCCTTGCCTTAAGCAGTCTCTGGAACATGTGTAAATGTTTGCTTTTGCAATAGGACACCAACTCACCATTCTATCAACTGAATGGCTACTTCAGGAGAAGCCGAGATGGAAAATGGAAAATCACCATTAGGTGCACTTAGAAATGTATTGCTTACAAATCAACTGTTGGAGCAAAGAAATGAAGTAATGTGTTCTATATGCAAAAAAGTCCATGGAGGTGATTTGGTTTGGTTCCAGGAGGCCCAGAAGCAGATTTACAAAGAAAAAGGGAAGCACAATTCACTGTTAGAAAAAAAACGTGCAAAAATCCCATCTATAAATATAGCTTTTGCAACCGTAACACCCAGGAATTACGTGATTATACAACTTGGAAACCGTGATTACATTCAGTACGCGTTCACTATCAATATTCCCTCAATTCTACTGCTCCAAATGACTCGATATTACATTGCTCCTTAAGTTTCTCTATTATGTTGGTACTTAAATCAATTGAAAATGAAAAACACCATGTTATGAACAACATTTATTATTGAGGTTAATTTAGGATTCAAGTGAGGCATGACAGTACTGGCATTAGGGTTAGGAATAAGATTAGGGTTAGGTTATGATTATGGTAAGGCACCACACTACTGAGGTTTGGGTTAAGATGAAGGTTATGGGAAATACACAAAATCTGAAAATGCCTGTCTAAACAACACAATTACACAACAACAAAAAGTGTTTTGCCTCTCGCCAGAATCCAACTCGGAGTCAAAAACATAAAACATCTAAACAACACAATGGATTAAAAGAACTTGCCCCTCATGCCAGAATCGAACTCGCCGTCATCGGACTGATAGTCGGTTGCAAAAATGCCCACCCACCATCCGAAATGCCAATGCTTTTTGAGTTGTTCGGTTGTATCTTTGGTTGTGTGGTTTGGAACATTATGTGGCAAGATCCATGTTTAGCTCAGAGTCAACTTTTTGGCTGATGGCCTCACATTCCCCACAATAATTCACTGGTACAATATAGAATGAATGGACTTTTGATTGTATATATGCCAGGCCCTGAAGCAGCAAAGCTGTCCCAAACCATAATGCCACCGTGTCCATGTTCAATAGTTAGTATGAGGTTCTCTATTCAATTGCAGTGTTTCATCCTATATTGTATGTGTCTTGATATTCAGAGGCTTCTTCCTTCCTCACCACCCATGTTGCCCAAGTTTGTGCAGTGGCTTTCTGACTGTTCAATCATGCACTTCGAAATTGATTGAGGGAAGAGATGCCTATATATCCCTTAATGTTACACTGGGGTTCTTTGAACCTTCTATGAGCATCTTTTGGTCAGCTTTTAGCCTGGACTTGTTGGGATAACCAGTCCTATGTATATTTCCAGTGCTCTGGAATTTTCTCCATTCGTAGATGATCTGTAGGACAGTGGACTGATGCACATAGAATCTTTCAGATTTTTGAAAATCCCTTCCAGAGGGGGTATCAATAATCTCAGTCCTGAGGACCTTGGATATGTCCAATATATTTTCTGATCCTGGCATGTGTTACCACACACCTATATGTTAAAGAATATCTAATTTCATTTTGTTTTATGTGATTATTTAGCCAACATAAGGCTTTTTGTTGTAAATCGACAGTTAAAACAGGGCATTCATCCTTTCCAGTTCATAGTCACACACCAGGGCAAAGCACTGCAGCACCTGCAACACTACATAGAGTATGTTGTCCTTTTCATCATCCAGTAAGTCGTATCAGCGAAAAGGCAACACATTAGTTCAATTGTCTGATAAATGCCATTGAATAATGTGAAAATAAATAATAGGACATCATCACAAGGGAATAAAAAAGCATGGAAGTATCATGATCATTCATAGATCTTAGATTCTCCATTTGATATATAGTGTAAACGTTGCTTGCCATCTCAATCATTTGTGTAGTATTAAAAGTTTCCAGCCATGTAAAATAACGTGACGTTGCATAAAGTTCATTTACAAAAGGCCACAATTTCCCCAGACACTAGGCACCTGTGCAACTTCAGAAAGCTTCTCTATGTCATTCCACATATTTAGTTCATTATTGAAAAACAAATGTAATGTATTCTAATCAGAGCTTTTGATTATGAATTTGATCACTAGGGAGGGACATCCATTTTCATTTCAGAGGGATACTCCCCCTAGGTGTCCCTAATTATACTCCATAACTTCCATCACAACACAACCAGAACTGTCAATCAAATAATCTTGAACCACGTTAGTGTTGCATACCTGTACCCTCTGCTGCCTGGGTACAGACCACCCTCTCTCAAAATCATTAGGCTTTATTTATACCATTCCTTAAAAAGCTATTTAGAGAATGATGCATCTTATTACCCACAACAAACTAACAGATTATAAACATCTACAACGTTTAGTGCCAGGGCAAAAATACGTAGACTATTGTTTCCCTTTCTGTACATTTTATCGGTTGTCACTGTTAAAAACTGGCGGTAGCTATTCTATGAATTTTCCATTTCAGACTCAGCATTTCCCACTTATTTGATAGCATTAGCTGAGCATCTGGCAACAAAGGTTTTTATAGTTTACACAACACAATTTCTTTTAAATTACATAATCAAAAATGATCATTTTCAATTAACAATAGCAACATGTTACTCTTGCAAAATAATGTCTCACTTTGAATGTAAAATAAAGTTACATTACCTTGACAGCAGTAAATTCGTATGAACATTTAATGTTGTTTTTATTGATCAGAATGCCATACTCCACTGTTAATTGCCATGTTTTCACTTATTTTCTTTTACCTCAGTTTGATGAATAGGAAAATTGATTTGACTTACTTGAACCATACAGTATGTCTTTCCGCTTTTGAGTGTAGTGCAGCAGTAAATCTCTCACAGGCCTTGTTGTTATTGTTACATATTTGTTTCACCATTTAGAAAAATGACAGCACATTTTATGCATAGTCTCCCTATTTCAGGACAAGACTTCGGGACAGATTCATATAATGTACCCATTAGCACTTATGTTGAGCATGTGCTCACACCGTTTGCATTCAAAACAACCTTACGCTTATAACATATTGACCCCATGAAATACCCAGTATCTTCTTTGATGATCTTCAGATGTCTTTTTGTCTGAGGTCTCATCGTAATCAAATTAAAGACATGGTATGTCATCAATGAAGACAAATGAGCCCGTTCCTGTAGTAGCCAAACATGTGTAAGCCATGTCAAACACCCACTTCATAATATTTTACTGATAAGGTTGTATGCTGTGGCTCTCGCCAGCTGTCTTATGCCTGCACAAATGGTAGTGGAACACCAGAAACCCCTGTCAAGCCAGTTGTTCCAATAGTTTTGGTACCCTAAAATAGGGGTATTATGTATGAATGGTGTTATATGTGATATCAGAAAGGGTACAGAACTACCACCAAATAGAAGTGCAAGAATCTATAGATTCTAGAGGGTTATTGAGAAACAAAGTTGCCATGCTAGCTAGTTGTTCATCAATGATGTGTGTGATGTCAATGGATTTGTTTTCAATGTGATTTTTCTTTCTAGAGTTGAGTTTGTCAAACTATTTAAATCCTTCGCAGCAAAAGAGATAAGGGGAGCAGGGACAATAATGTCAGGTAACTTTAGGTAGTCTGAATTAAATTATGCATTTACGTAACCTAACCTAAATTAGCATACTAATTAGGAGAAATTGATTAGTAGCGTCTTTTAAAGGTTATGCTCTGTGTTTTTTTTATATGAAGTGTATGCCTTACTTTACTAGGCAGGGAATCAACAAGAGTCTTGAAAGTACAAGACATTGGTAAAGAGGAAAAAAGCCAGCGGGAATGGAACAGAGAAGAGAGAGTGCAGAGAGGTGTGGAAAAAATAGGAAAAATATTAGGAGAGAATGGAAGGGGAATAGAGGGGAAGAATGTAAAAAAGAGATGGTGAGGAGGGAATAGGAAGAGGAGAGAATAGATGGAGAAGGTGAGAGGAAGAAAGAAAAGAAGAGATGGAGCAAAAGGTGGAGGGCATCTAGATACCTGCATATGCCTCTCCTTCAACTGTCCCTGTCAATAAATTGAACTATAGACAATCTTTTTTTTTAAACATAGAAGAATTAAGTGTCTCCCCACACTCTAACAACATTCCCCCACTGTAAGAAAATGTTCTAGAGTAAACACTGGTGTAAGTATGTATAAGCAGCAACATTAATTTGGCTCATTTGAAACAAGGACTTAAACATCCCAAATGATTAATACCAACACACAATTCTATACAGTTGGAGTAATGGCACTCTTTCAGTAATGACACAAACTGGTCTTGTGCGATAGAATGCTTGACAGTCCCTGATTGACACTGTGATGCTCGCACTTACTTTGAAATTGGACAGACTAATTCCATTCTGTTTGAAGAGAAAGCAGCTCTGCTTTTGGGGAGAAAGGAAAGGAGCAAATAAATCAATACTGGCAAGCCAGGGAGGTTCTTTTCCATCCTTTCTGAACATCAGTTTCTAAAGAAAGAAAGATAAAACGTTGACTTTGCCCAAAATCAATTCAAGGACAAACAGTTTCAAGGCGTTGGGATGAGAGCACCAGAACACACATAGATCCTTACTCAAGGATTTTTATTTCAATTTTTTTTCTCTAATACACTCTTCATGTCTCTTGCATACTAATCCCATTTCCAGACATTTATGCCCATGTGTTTTGTCCAACTTGGCATTTGTTAGCAAATAGAAAGACAGGAAGAAACTTTTGGCACTGGCATTTGATTAATCTGCTGAATCAACCTACCAAGCATCTCTCACAACCCCTCCCATAACTGTTCCCTGTATGTGTCTTTCATACGTGTATTGACTCCATTTGGAGCCACGTCCTGCAGATGACTATTTTACAAAAAGAAAATTATGACAAACAGTTTACTAAGTGAATTCCCATAGAATGCTGCAGTCACTACCACAAAGGCCTACTTTGGATCATTGATTTCCCATGTTGATATGCATTGTGCACAATATCCTGGGTCGAGGTCACCTTCATACTAACCACTTAATTTTCACTATGCACCATCCTTTTCTCCTGTCTTTTACACAGTGCCCTTCTTCGTCCATTCATGCCCTTTCATTTTTCTGTCCATTCTTCAAATTTTTTTCTTTCTGTCACCGTCTCTCTGTCTCCTGATCTTTTGCTCACTCTTAAAATCCTCTGGTGAAGGACAGCACAAGTGAGCTCCATGGCAACCTGGCCCACTGCCATCTCATTACACTTCCAATTGATTCTCGTCCTCCACCACACTGCTGTCCCCTGCCAGTCCATTTCCCATCATGCACCTGACAGCCACTGTCTCGGTGCTAAGCAGGTTTGCATACAAGAGAAGCCCAGAGAGCGGAGTTCAATCAAATATGAGACAGGAATTAAATCAAATGACAAAATTGCAAGAAATGACTGGGCTTTCCGGTATTCCCGGTCAAAACGGAAGAGTCATTTAAAAGCATAATACTAGCAAAAAAATCAAACATGATCAGATTACCGTCAATTAAATAAACATATATCTACCATTAGTTACAAGTAATCAACATAAATTAATGTCAAAGTCGAGACAACATTTCAGGTAAGTAGACAAGTTAAAACTCAGTCTTCAGAAATTCGTTGAACTAATAAAATATTGAAAGGTTTTAGCAGTGCTTAATATGGAAATCGAAGGTCCGATTTACACATTGGGTCTAGCGAGTGACATGGTTCCGGGTGGCATATCCATGCCAAAAGGCTACAGCACATCTGTAGCGCAAATAGTGGAAAACAAAAAGCTCCAACTTTCACAATATTGTCAGACAGTGCTCTGTGTGCTTCTTAGCCTTTCTCCTTAGCCGTACTAACGTTCTTCTTAGCCTAGCTATCTTTCGCTTAGGGTTTCTGGTAGCTAGCTATAGAGAGTTGGTCTAAGTCTTCTTTTGCTTCTTTGATGTTTTCGTAGTATATGCTGTAGTTGATGGGGTGGAATTGACTGTTGGTCTTCCTGGTCTCTAGTTGGTATTATAATTTCTTTAAGCAAAATTGGCTCCTTATGGCATACTTATTCTATATACAGTTAGGTCCAGAAATAATTGGACACTGACAACTTTTGTTATTTCGGCAGTTTACCAAAAGACAGCTCCGAAAAAAAGGCCACTTTAAGAGACAAAAAAGTGGAAAAGGAAGGTTTTGAGTGAGGAACAGAAAGGTTAAAATTAAGAGACAATTGCAAATTGAACGTTTCTGTTCCTCACGCAAAACCTTCCTTTCATCTACTTATTGGGAAAGGAAAGAAAAAGGTGCAGTGGCCTCTTATTTTTTTTGGAGCTGTATATTCAGGTTGCAGTGAAATAATGAATATAGGGTTAAAGTGCAGTCTCTCAGCTTTAATTTGAGGCTATTCACATAAAAATAGGAGAAAGGGTTTAGGAATTACAGCTCTTTAATATTCAGCCCCCTCCTTTTCAAGGGGCCAAAATTTGAGTATTGACTCAAAAGCTGTTTTATGGTCAGGTGTGGGTTATTCCTTAGTTATCTCTTCAATTGAGCAGGTAAACTGTCTGGAGTTGATTCCAGGTGTGGAAGCTGTTGCTTTTAACCCATAACATGCAGCCAAAGGAGCTCTCAAAGCAAGTGTAACAGGCCATCCTTTGGCTGCAAAAAATAAAAAAGTCTATCAGAATCAGCAGGAACATTACGAGTGGCCAAATCAACAAAACGGTACATTCTGAGAAAATAAAATCACTATTGTGCTCTGCAACACAAAAAGACCTGGATGTCCACGAAAACAACAGTGTTGGATGATTGTAGGATCTTTTCCATGGTGAAGGACAACTTCTTCACAACATCCAGCCAAGTGAAGAACACTTTCCAGGAGGCATATCGTTATCCTTTTCTAACATAAAGAGAATACTTAAAATTAAAGAGGTTCGCCTCATAAGGGCAGATTAGACTTGGCCAAAAAAACATTAAAAAGCCAGCCCAGTTCTGGAACAGCATTCTTTGGTGAGATTAAATTAAGATCAAACAGTACCCGATGTATGGGAAGCAAAAGTATGGAGAAGACATTGAACGGCGCATGATCCGAAGCGTACCACATCATCTGTAAAACACAGTGGAGACAGGGTGATGGCATGGCCATTCATGGCTTCCAGTGGCACTGAGTCACTAGTGTTTATTGATGATGTGACAGACACCAGAAGAAGCCGGATGAATTCTGAAGTGTGTAGGGATATAATGTCTGCTCAGTTTCAGACAATTTCAGCAAAGCTGATTGGCCGGCGCTTCACTTTACAGATGGACAATGACCCAAATATACAGCGAAAGCAACCCAGGTGTTTTTAACGGCAAAGAAGTAATAATTGGCTTCAAGCAATAATTGCCTGCAAAGGATTCTCAACAAAGTATTAAAAATGAACATTTTATTTATGGTTGTGATAATTTGTCCAATCACATTTGAGCTCCTGAAATAGGGGGACTGTGTATGTAAGTGGATGCAATTCCTAAACGTTTCATGCAATATTTTTGTACAACCCCTTGAATTAAAGCTCAAAGTCTGCACTTCAATTGCATTTCCGTTGTTTCATTTCAGATCCATTGTAGTGGCGTACAGAGCCTTAATTATGAAAATTGTGTCAGTATACAAATATTTCCAAACCTAACTGCATATCATCCAGGTAAAATGTGTGTTCACAAAATAAGCCAAGTAGGAAAGCTCGCTTCGCAGAAGGCAATTAGCTGGAATGGGATTGCTGGAACATAATTGAAATCTTACCTAGTGCAGCTTTAACAAAGTTGTTTTGGTGCTGGTGTTAAGGTATCACTCTGATTGGCTGTAGGTGTTAGGGTATCACTGACTGGCTGTTGGTAGAACAAACCATTTTTACAGAAAAAGCTTTAATTATAATACATGTTAGAAGAAGTTTTTGTGAATTTTACTGCATTTTTTATGGAGCAGTAAAATTTTCCGCAACACAAAAGATTAAATGTACATTTGTAATGGAATTCCTGCATCCCACCCATAAGGATTTCTTGTTACTTGGCTTAGAACAAAAACAGAATCTTTCATGTAAAAGCTGTCATTATGAGCTCATACCCTGTCAAGTATTCAACTTTCATCCTTCCAAGAACCTTTCTGATCAAGTGTGGAAATACATACTAGTCTACACTTATGCCAGAACACCCTATTCAAAATCTGAATAGAGAAACAAGTTTGCAACATATGGCTACAGTACAGCACAAATCCATTATTACAATGAGGGTGGCCTTCAAGAAACCAAACAAAAAATAACACATGGACATCTTGTTATGTAATGGATTCACATGGTCCAGGGTTGTTTCAGAACACCAATACAGGGCACATCTGGTACACACGGGACAGGAGAAAGTCGGCGGGGAAGATTGTAGTGAATGGAAACCATCTATCAGCACAAAAGAGGTTCCAGCTGGGACAGATCATTCTCAGGGATGCCGGGCAGCCGCCATACCGGAACTCTATACCATGCAGGAGTGCCTCAGGCCTTGACTTCTGCTCTGATCAATGCTGCATCTCCCAAAATACTACCCAATTAGGTAAACATTTTAAACACAGGAACACATCAGTGTGTGAATATGCAAAAGCTTATAGTGTCTTCAATGTTTAGTATTAGTATTAAAATATTTTGTTGCTGCACTGAACCCCTTAAAAGGATATCAATTCATTATTATCCACATAATTATTCACATTACCTGCTGCTGCTGGACTATTTTTATGCTCTGAGAAATTGGAAAATTAAGCATTTCATGCTGGGAGGCCCTTTGGAGGTGTATATCATGTCTCAGAGATTTCATGGCCACGAGGAACACAGAATGGATTTTGCATGCAATACAACACACACTAGTACAGTGTGGCTTGGTTGATGAGAGGGTCATAAACTGAATCAAGTTTTGCTTCATTTCACAAAGCCGGATTGTTACACTGATCATGCTTGTAGTCATGATTGTCCTTGATTGATAGAACCACTGGATGTCTTGGAATGTCAGGGATGTTTCCAATAGCAGCAATATTGATAAATGTACAAAGTGTCAACATTTTTCCTCTTCTGAAAATAATTAAAATCTGTGGAGACGATACTTCCTGATTTCACCAAATCCCCCCGGCTCTTTATGTTAAAAACATTGCTACTTTTTTATTTATGGCTATATCGTTAAAAATGCAACTTTGCTGCAACACTCGATCTTAACCTTGCTTGATAGCGATTTTTCTGCCTGGATGAAATCATTCTGAAGTTTTAATGACTAGTTAATGTGAACATGTAATTGAACAAACATTGGCGCTGTTCATAGAAAAAACAACCACATTTAGTGAAATTACTGAAAAGCATGAATCTTTTTAATTGGAAAAAAACAATTTATACCGGTAAATGGAATGACGTCTGGTAAGCAAGCAAGCAAGTTTATTTATATAGCACAAGTCATACATTGAAGCAATTCAATGTGCTTCACAGTAAATGTGAATGTGCTGTTTACTCATGAGATCTGTAGTAGTTACATACAATGAGTACATTGGGTGACTTGTCAATCAATTGCTAGCAAACTAAACACAGTTTCCCAGTGCGCAAAATCTTTAGCTTCTTCCACTTATGTTTTTGTCAATTAATTTATCTACAAAGTCATAGCCAGCAGCATGCTAGCTCGCCTTTGAAGCTGAGCATGGTCAACCTCAGGATAGTAAACCAGATGCTGCCAGATGCGCTCTTTCCCCAGGTCATAATATCGAATTCAAATGAGCATGTCCAGTGAAGGGTGCCGTCTTTCAGATGTGACATTAAAAAAGGGTTTCCTGTGGTCATTAAAAATCTATATCGTAAGCGTGGGGGTGTTATCCCTATCATAATGGCTAACTTCCCGTCATGGCCAAATAACCCCCCCTTTCCTAATTGGCATATATCCCTCTTCTCCCCTCCACCACATAGCCGATGTGTAATGAAGACTCAAATTTGCAAGGCAACATAGGGATACAAATAATGTGCCCTGCATCAACCAGTTGCTCGCTACATTTTAATGGTAGATTAGTTGATTTTCCCCCTGCAAAGATTAGATATGGAAGCTGGTAGAAAGGTAAAGGCACTATTCATACAAATTCATCATTATGATGATTAACTTGTCGCTAGCAGACACATTGAGCAGGCATGTCCACTTAGATACATCAGCAAATGACAGGTGGCAAAGTGCTTCAGTGGCATTTCATTTTCATTACATTTTCTTCATTATTTCATTACAAGGTTTTCACTATTAGTCTGTGGCTGTCTGGCAGTGTGTCATAGAAAATCATATTATAAAACAGGTTGCAGCAAGATACAATTTGCTCACAAAAGGGTTAACATTTTTTGCCGGACCGCGTAAGCGGAGCAGGACAAGAAGAGCGAATGTCTCTTACTGAGTGACTGACTGACTGACCAACCCTTAAATAGCGTAGTGGTTAGAGACGCAAACTGCCATGCAGGCAAACTGTGTTTGGGGCTCGCCCCAGTCAAAACTAATTACGCATTAGGGTTTGTTCAGAATAGACAAAATCTTTGCTGGCTAGAACCTTGAGTAGCTACATTATAGTAAGCCTAAAATGAAACTGCACTTACATGGCAACTATTCTTGGTGGATTTTTAAAATACCCATCCGTGTTTGCTTTTTGTGGTAATATAGACCACAACCCATTGTGCAGTAAAAGAGGAGGGGGTTCACTTGTCTTTTCACTTGATGAAAAGACAGTTAATATCACCTTCATTGATAGTTGTTGAATCTAGGTCATTCATGAACGAAAAAAACGAACATTGTTCGTTGCCATGAAATGAAATAGTTTTGGCAATGTAAAATTCATCTGCAGTCTCAATAGCAATTGCTCAATTCTTATGACTATTCCAAGTAGTAAGTTAGCAGACACTTGTAAGCCTATTACTGGCTGATAAGCTGTTAAAATGGCCATTGGCAAAAGCCATATAGTTAATCTTCAAGTAAACTTAATAAGAAACATTTGTCAGTTCAACTCAATGCTTAATGGTGTCTAGCTTGATATTCAAACTTGGCGTGATGTTAATGTGCAACAAAATGATCTAATGTCACAACGCTATACAGACACTCAGTACATGTATCGCTTAGTGGCGTAGTGGTAAAAGACACAGCCTATCACATAGGAGACCCTGGTTTGAATCCAGCATGTGCAACAACATTCGTCCCTTCTAATTGCATTCCGGCCGAATATGGCTTGCCTGGTCCCTTTTCTTGTTTTATACTGATTTGGACACATCAATAAGAGGCCACTCTGTAACAGGCTTTGTGGGACCATTGGTGACATGTCTATAATTAGACAACAATTAGATAGAGGGCAGCTGTTTCTCTGTGCATAATGATTCAAGTGTAGCCATCCCTTCTTAGTGGGCAAGTGGGCATGATCAAAAACAAATCCTTATTAATCCTTATTCATATAATCGATCTAGAAATGTAACAAGTTTTATAAATCTGGCCAGTCTCCATTTTGGAAGATACTGACTTCATGACCAAAATAACTATCATTGCCAATTTGAATCTGGTATGCAGGTTTAGCCACCCCCTGCAGAGGGTGGTGAAAGTGCCTCGCATCATCCAGGTTATGGAGGGATAGTGATCAAATATGATTGCCTTTGGCACCTGTGAGGTGCCTTAGGCACCTGTGAGTGCAGTCAATGTTGAAGGTCAGAGAGTGCTTTCGTTCCACATGTAAAGATTCCGACTCTGCATGTCCTGGTTGAGGGAGCTGCATTAACAGAATCAGAAAGGGGTTTGGATAACACATTAAGTATGTACACATCACCAGTCCGGTGGGAGCGACTAACATCAAACAACTGTTTTACAAAAGATATTACAGTAGCTTTCATTCAGGAACTCTTTAACAGCAGAATATTATTTCCATTATGAAATCAACCCAGTGATTTGAATCCTAAATGCTGGTGGGCTGAAAGCAATGGCATATAAAAATGGGTACCATGACTATGACATCACATCTCAATTTTTTTTAACATAGTGTCTTGCCTAAGCAATATATCTCACAGTATTACAGTGCATTTAATACAAGTAATTCTTACTGGCTAATCTGGAATGTAATGGGAGAAAGCTGGAATACAATAATCATCAATGAAAGCTGCTTGGAACTGTGACTGTTCAGAGCTAAAATATGGCTTCTGGCACTGGGTTTTAAAACTAGTTGCCAATTCAGGGCCTCCTTTAGCAAATGCCTGAATGTACATGGGTTGTCTGAGGACACAGTAATTTACGCTACTCAATCCTCACGTGAGACAGCTAGAGAGAGAGAGAGGATGCCTGGCCCTGGCAAGAAGCATTCCATGAATTTTAATAGCTAAGACTGCTGGCTCAGCACTGCCTCCAGATGTTAGAAGCAGGCTAGGCTAGTCTAAGCTTTATGCTTGCTAGCCAACTAGGAGAGGCTGCATGCTACTTAGCCTGTTTCTTAAGGCTGCAAGTCAGGAAGATGGAAGGTGAGATAGAATGTGCTCCAATCACACCATATTCCCATATAGTGCATATTTCAATTACCCATAGTGCACTTAATTTAACAAGAGACATGTATCTCCAATCACAACTTACTTACACAGTGTACCAGGCAACCAGAGCCAAAATAGTTCCCTTATATGGGTGTGCCCCTGGTGTTTGAGAGTACTGGATTAATATGATGTGATTTCAGACACAGCCATTGTCCCTACGCTTATCTTACATCTGCAACTCAACGTATGACAATGGCAAGACCCACTGCTAAGTTTATAGTTGGCTAGGTCCTCTGCTGTGTTCATAGTTGACATCAATTGACATGGATAAATACAATATCCATTAATGTAGTCTCCACCAACTGAACTACTCAGGACCTAATCCTTAACCCAAAATTAATTTGTTTAATCTAACCTAAACCTATTTGATTAACAAAATACATTCCTTGGGTAAATAACATTTTGGGCCCATTTATATAGTAAAACATGTGCAACACACCCACACATATTCAGTATGGATAATCTTAACACACTATCTACAGTTGCAGTGATACTCTGCGTAAGCAGTGCTTGATAGGTTGGGTGTCAAGATTTAAGCTATTGGAAATTTTCTCAATAAAACTCTCCATCATGTAGGCTTATGGTGAAATTCTGGATTTTATTGTCAAACTTGAGAGGGTTTGTTGGCTTTGCTTCCCTGAAAACACATGTTTTCCATTAATTGCAACTAGGGAACATTTTTCAAATTGAAGAGGCTGTGGGAAGCATAAAATAGCAGAATAGTCTACTAAAACAACTAGGTCTCTAAATGTTATTTCATCAAACATAAAATCAAAGCTCTGTCATAAATTCATTATGTTATCAAAAAACTCAACCTCAGAGCCCTCTTACACAGAACAATAGAAGACGTGGAGTGAACATATATTGACGCTAAATATTGCATATCTTTGTAGTCCTATCTTTGTAGTCCTACAGATAAAAACGTCATTGGTTAAAAACATGTCAATGTTCTGTGAGCCAACCTGCCAGATCTACGGCATAGTACTGTATATGAGAACGGTTCAAAGGCTATTACTTTGACCTGAACCCAAACACCCCTCACCATCTTCTTTGCTTTCGTTTTCCCTCTTTCTCTCTCCCTACCCCCTTGTTTTTTCTCTGTCTCTGTCCCGGTCCAAAAGGCTGGTGACATTCTGACCCAAACTCAAATACCCCTCTATCTCTTCCCGCTCTCATTTTCTCTCTGTTTCTCTCCATTGCGCCAGGCCCCCACTGGGCTGGCTTTGTTTTTTAATAGGGGTTAATACTCAACCCTGGCTCCTTCCCATGGGGACAGGCCCTATGAATACCCCTAGTGTGGCCAGCTCCATCTCTGTTCCTGCTCATTCTCTCAGGGAATACCAATGCCATGAGGTAAGGAGCCTTTGTACCTCCCAGACCAGAGCAGCACACACACACAATGATACACACACAAATACTTGCACATACTCACTAATGTACACAAGCAAGCTCACCCCCCCCCCACACACACAGACCAGTCACGTGGTGCCAACTGTCCTCAGTAGGTGCCATTGTAAACTCACACACACACACACACACACACTCATTTATGCAGCACTTGGTTCGACAGGAAGGATTTGACATCCACTGCATTGAAAGAAAATAGCTTTGAAAAGAAAAAGCAGGGGCGGTCTTTCATTTGAAGTAGAAACTTACAAATAGCCCTGAAGTGCAAGTTATCAAAATCAATAAATATGGTTGACTGAACATTCACAGGTTGACAGAACTTTTCAAAGCCAACCAAGGATGTTTCCTTATGGGCTGCAACAATTCAGTCATTGTTGTACTCAAAAGATGATAACCTTTTGACATCCGTATACTGTGTTAAGAGCTCTCGTGATTTTGAGGGCTCCTCAATACCACAATTCATCCTCATAGACTGAACAGCTAGGGACCACACAGCGAGTGAGTTTAACATCTCCCCAATGCATCCCTGGTGGGTGCAGAGTTGGAGTGAAGTGTGTACCCCTAAAAAGGCATATGATGGGGTTATTGTGTTAACTGGCACAGGTACTATGTTGAATGAGCCTAATCTTGGTCAAGCCAAGCTAAACAGGCCCGTAACCAAGTTCTGAGCCAGCCATGTCTTTGTGCTGTGACCTCTCTCACAGGGGAGCTTCACATAACTCTATCTTTCTCATTCTCTTTTTCAGCTCTGCTCTTCTTTTGAAGGTGGGAACTTTCCCAAGGTCAGTGCCAGTGATTTCAAAGGATGATGGTGTAATAGGAAGAGAAAGAGGGAGAGTGAAAAGAGGGGAAGGTTGTATCTTCAGTCCAGGACTATGGACATCCTGGGGGGATTGGCTTTGGAAGGTTGTGAGAAGAGTTTGGACTGGACACTTGACCTTTTAAAGGTCAGATTAACCAAATATAGGTATAACGTATTTTATCTCCTCAGTTTGGTCAATGTTAAACAGGGGTCCCAGAGTGAGTTGAGAAAATAGTAAACACCTTTCCCTAGTGATTTTAGTCACTGACATTTTCTGAGAAAACCTTGCAGAACTATAACATTTTCTGTTTGTACATTCGGAAATCCTACTTTGATAGAGTAGGGTCAGGTCGGCTGAATAATTACTGAGAATGAATCAAAGTAGAGAAAACAAAGTCACAGTGAGTTTCAGAGTAGATATCATGATTTGAGCCATATTATCATACCGGAAAAACAGGATCAAATGGGAATCCTCTCAAAGGGAATTCAAACAGTGGGATTAGTGGAAACATGCTCTGACCTGCCTCCACTCCTCTCTTAGCCTTCCACAATCGACAGCCTCAAGAACAGCAGCTGAAATTGGAAAAAAAGGTCTGGTCAGATCAGATAAAATATTCCAGAGTATATAATAAAATATTTAATTGTATCTAGTCTTTGGGGAAATGCATATAGGAAACATTTAAAAAACACAGAACCTTTGAGGAAATAATGTTAATCATCAACCCATTTTACACTACTAAAGGCTTCCACTGATGAATTTCACACTTATATACCTTATTTAGTTTAGTTAAAAAAAGTGAACAGGTGAATTTCAATGTTTTTATTATTAGGGAAGTTGTCTTTGACATTAAAAACACAAAAATGTTGATGTTAATAGGGAATTACTGTGAGGTCTCCCTATGTGCCTGCTCTCTGATCTGGCTCGTTACGGCTCCAGTGACGGTCACCGGTCTCCTAGCTGCCACCACACCTTTCCCATTATCCAACCCCGGACTGTTTATGTCTTTCCATCACACACACCTGTTCCCTACTGTGTATATCTGTTCCCTCTGCTCCCCTTGTCCTTGTGCTTAGCTGATTGATATAATGCGTGTGTTCATCTCTATAGGCTGCATTGTCCCCAGTGGTTGACTTCTATAGACTGGGTGGTACGTACAGTGTGCGTTGTTACATGTGCAAATAAAACTCATTTTTCGAAACCTCCTGTGACTGGCTTCATCCCACCTACATTTGCAACAATTGCATTTGCATTTTAAACACTTTTTGTCAGTGAATGTAGGTGCCTGTCATTTCCCAAGGTACTCTGAGGAATGTGAGGCATAAACTAATAATAATAAAAACAATTCCTACATTATTTTGTAATCCTACTTCATATAGCCCATTTCCAAAAACATTGTGACTCCGCGTTTTTGGAAATGGGCGCAAATAATATCTGAATGCAATGATGGGCAAATCATTTATCCTTGTATTTCATTGAAAATATTACAAACACAACATATCAAAATGATGAACTTGAGAGAGATGTTATTGTTTTTGGAAAAGTATATACCCATTTTGAATTTAATGCCAGCAATGCTAAGTAACTACTTCATCTGGTCTTCACGTCTCAGTCAGACATTTCATATCTTGTGAGGTTACAGTATACCAAAAATGATTAATGTTTAAATGTTATGTTCAAATACCAAAAATGTTTGATTGAGAAGTGCAAATTGGTCAAGTGTTCATCATCAAGTTAATATTGCTCACTCACAGAGCTATTGCTAACTAGCTATTGCTCTGTGAAAACGAAAGCCTCTAAATGTCCACCCTGTTAGGTTCCACCCTTTGCAGAATATGCTCTAACAGGGTGGTGTATGTCCCTATCAGGAAATCTTACAAAATAAATGACTGCCATTATGTTTAGCTATTTATAAAATATTATATTGATGTTTAACATCCCCCCCAATATTCTGATATTTTCAAATTGTCCCCCCAATATACTGATATATAAATTATTAATAAAATAAAAATGCACTATGCTACGACAGACAACCATGCACCGCCGTCCAATAATAATCATTAGCAATTCTATACTTAACAAATTGCTGTTATTATTACTACCGGTTCTAGTTGTGGTTTACTGCAGTTCTGCATGTGGTTTGTTGCCATTCCCCAGCAAAAGCAGTCGGTTGATTGCTGTTGATAGGTACAATCTATGACGAACACTGTAGTCTCTTGTTACTTTCAAATATATTAAAAAGTGGAAAACTACAATGTAATAGCTTGTGTAACACTCATATCTTCTTGTCGATTGACATCGTTTTAACATCAACACGTAATTTTGTGCTGGAACTGTAATTGTGGAAAATATTAGCAGGGGAATACTCTGTCTGTCTACAGGTCATTTGATTGTCTTGGAGCAACATTAATTATGATGGAACAATACCAACACGGTGATATCAGATTATGTAAATAATAATGGGTCTTTTTTTAATGTTTTTCTGGGTGGGACCCCCAGACCCCTGGCTGATTTGGTCCCCCTCAATATGGCTCCTTGGCAGTGGCCTTGGTTTAGACACATTTTTTATGTGAAATTACAATTGTTGCAATAGCTTTTCAGCATGAGGGGCTTTGTTCTATAGGGGTTAAAAAACATTTTGGTGAGTACCGGAGGTTGCGACAAAGGTTCCCATGTGCATTGGTAAAAATAAAAATAGTGGTGATGCTTATACAGTGCCCTCTGCAGAGTGAACAACAAGCCAAAGGTTTTCAGGGATAATGGAAGGAGACGTGACTTCTGTGACAAAGACGTGAGCTTTTGCTCTTGGACATTTTATCTAGGATATTTTCTTCAACAGTATTTTACCAGGTATTTACAGTAAGAACACATTCAAATTTTCAGAAACAACCTGGAAACAATTGAGGTTAAATGCCAGGGAATGAACGACAGATTTTTCTCATTGTCTGCTCTGGGATTAATCTAGCAACCTTTCAGGAAGTGGTCAGATGTTCTAAACACTACATTACCACAGGGTTATCCCTAACTTACCAGATGCCAATGTGCATCTGTACATATATCACTTGTCAAATATCAGAGATCACAGCCCTGATTTTGACTAATTATGCTTATGATCCGTCTTGCCACATACATTCTCCTTTTACAATAATCAGATTTGCATGATGGTGTCGCAAAAAAATATTATGTTAATTGTGCATGTGCTTCACAATGCTTGACTTTAATCTACCAATAAGTAGGTTCATCTCCTGACAAGAAGAAAATCTGACACAGGGACCTGCCATTTTGGACAAACACTGCCAACACACATTCTTTGGCACAGAAAGATTATTCCATACAAAACTGTATATACAGGTCAAGTCAGTTGCATTGTTAAAACATAATTTAGTGTGAGCATATGTAGGAACATCCATATTGAAGAGAAGGAGAAGTCATAATAAGCAGGTCTTGATCGGTTTCTCAATAGAAAATGTGTGTGAATGTTGGCCCACATCCACTTGAGATCATGGTCAGAATGGCCTTATACAGTTGTGCTCATAAGTGTGCATACCCTGGAAGAAATTGGGACATTTTGGCATCGATTTTGAAAATATGACTGCTCATGCAAAAAGTCTATAAAAAATAAAATGTTATTTAAGGATAGTGATCATATGAAGCCATTTATAATCACATAGCTGTTTGGCTGCTTTTTAAATCATAATGATAACAGGAAATCACCCAAATGATCCAAAGTTTACATACCCTTGAATGTTTGGCCTTGTTACAGACACACAAGGTGACACACAGGTGAAAATGGCAATTAATAGTGAATTTCCCACACACGTTTTTTAATTTCAGTTAGTGTCTTTATATAAATAGTCAGTGAGTTAGTTAGCTCTCAGGTGGATGCGTTGTGCAGGCTAGATACTGAGCCATGGGGAGCAGAAAATAACTGTTAAAAGACCTGGGTAACACGGTAATGGAAGTTTATAAAGATGGAAAAGGATTTAAAAAGATATCCAATGCTTTGCAAATGCCAGTCAATACTGTTCAAGCACTTAGAAGGAAGTGGAAAATTGAAGGATCTCTTGATACCAAGCCAAGGTCAAGTTGACCAAGATAGATTTCAGCCAAAACTGCCTGAAGAATTGTTCAGGATACAAAGAAAAATCCATAGGTCACCAGGAGAAATACAGGCTGCTCTGGAAAGAGACGGTGTGGTTTCTTTCAAGGAGCACAATATGATGATACTTGAACAAAAATGAGCTGCATGGTCGAGTGGTGAAAAAGAAGTCTATACTGTGCCAGTGCCCCAAAAAAGCCTGGTTACAATATGCACCTTGGCACGCCTTGACACGCCTCACAGTGCGCCTCTGGCACACTGTAATTTGGATGCCGAGACAAAAATAGAGCTTTATGGTCACAACCATAAGCGTTATGTTTGGAGAGGGGTCAACAAGGCCTATAGTGAACAGAATACCATCATTACTGTGTAGCATGGTTGTGGCGCACTGGTGTGGCCCTCTAAAGGCACGGGGAATCTTGTGAAAATCGATGGCAAGATGAATGCAGCATGTTATCAGAAAATACTGGCAGACGATTTTGCATTCTTCTGCACAAAAGCTGCACATGGGACGCACTTGGACTTTCCAGCATGACAATGACCCTAAGCACAAGGCCAAGTTGACTCTCCAGTGGTTACAGCAGGAAAACGGCAAGGTTCTGGAGGGACCATCACACTCACCTGACCTTAATATCATTGATTCACTCTGAAGAAATCTCAAATCTGCGGTTCTTTCAAGATGACCAATGACTTGGAGGCATTTTGCTAAAACGAATAGATAGCTATACCACCTGCAAGAATTTGGGGTCTCATGGACAATTTACAAAAGATTCCACGCTGTCATTGATGCTAAAGTTTGATGGATCTAAAATATAAATGTATTTGGATTTATTTAACACTATTTTGTTTAATGCAGTACCGTATAGGTCTACACATTTTTTTACATTTGTAGACATATATTATAAGAACAATTTTACAATTATCTACATTGTAGAATAATGGTCAATACATAAAAACTATGAAATAACAAATCAAATTATGTTCTGTACCAGTCAAAATTTGGGAATGTGAGTGTGTGCAAACTGATTATTTCGTGGAAATCACTGATTGGTCTCAAAACTCTTCAGAAAACCGCTGTCAGTGAACACAGTACGCTGCTGCATCTGTGGTCTGACAAATCAAAATTTGAAATAGTTTTTGGGAATCATGGACGCCGTGTCCTCCAAACGAAAAAGGAGAGGGACCATCTGGTTTCTTATCTGTGAAGGCACCATTAATAATGAACAATATATACAGGGTTTGGTGGAACATATGCTGCCATCCAAACAACGTCTTTTTCAGGGAAGGCCTTGCTAATTTCAGCAAGACAATGCCAAACCACATTCTGCATCTATTACAACAGCATGGCTCTGTAGTCAAAGCAGAGCATGGCTCTGCTAAACTGCCTGCCTGCAGTCCAGACCTGTCACCCATTGAAAACAATTGCTGTATTATTAAACAAAAATCACGACAAAGACACTGAATTGTTGATCAGATGAAATTCTAAATCAAGCAAGAATGGTAACACTTTCAAACCTACAGTAATTGGTCTCCTTAGTTCTCAAATCCTTTCAGAATATTGTTAAAAGAAGAGGCGATGCAACACAATGGATAACATGCCCCTATCCCAACTTTTTTTTAAACATGTTGCTTTGAATTAAATATAGGGACAAATGATGAATTTTATACCTTTTTTGGACACTGGCTTGTACTTGTAAGAAACTCACCAACAATATGTTTGATATTTGCTTAAACTGTTAACCATTATCTGAAGAACTATAGAACCATATCACACATGGAAAACATAGTTGTGATAGCCAGTGAAAAACAAATTTGGTAATAACAAACATACCACCACAAGAAAACCAAGCAGAATTTATTGGTATTCTATATGTATTCTTCACAGAAAATGAAGGGACTCAGAAAGAAATGCAACATGAATTGTATTCTTGATCATATTTAAAGTGTTATGTCTAAAACCTGAAAATACTACAATTTGTGTGGAAAATCATGATCACTCACAATAAGATTCTCATATTTGGAAACGTAATCAATTAAAACAATATATTTCAAGTAATACTCCAATAATTGCTACACTATTAGGAATCTATTCAAAAGGGTCAAGGCCATCATTTTTAACTAAGTAGACAAATAGAGCAATAATATAAATAAACTGTTTCTGAGTATAATATAAAACCAGTGCTTAGCAGTGACTTCTCAATACATTTTTTGATAAACAACATTTAATTATATTTAGATATGTTAAAGAATAGCTATTAATGCGAACACAGTTGTTTCAGAGAATCCTGGAGACTAGCAGTACTAATATGTGAAATCATTTTGTCTTGGAGCTGGAAAAACAAGTTTCTATTGGCTGTACAACACATTATTCAGTTTTATGTTACATTTCTATAATAAATATATCCACACAAGCCAAGTCATTAACAGTTTTAACTTTACTTGAGAAATGTTATTGTGTCAGATTAATCAGCTTGAAATATCCCCATGATACCCGTACACGATCTGAAAAAACATCAGTTTATAGAGACTACTCTCCTCACATTATTGAGTTGTGGTGGGAGCCTATTGTCCTTCTTGAAAGAGTCTGACAGTGTCATTGATCAGGCTAAAAGGCTAACTGGGTCACTAGCTGATCCAGCAACTCAACTGTTGTTGACAGCAAACCATGAGATGGCAGAGGTATTTTACATGAGGACAGTTGAGAAGTCATTGGGTTTTCACAGTCAATTGCAGAGAGAGAGAGGGTGTAGTGGCAGCCATCCCAGATTGCTAGCTCTCCTAATTCCATCTGATGAACCTAGACAGAATCATTACATCATCATATCATTCCAAAAGAGACCTGAAATGAAATACAGCGAGTGAAGAAAATAAGCAAATGGCTGCATTTCTCAGAATTTTTGTAAAATGATTCTCTGGGCTATAGCAGATTCTGAAGCTTGTATGCATCTATTTATTGTGCAGAGATAATTTTGTTAATGAACATTGTGAAGTGGGGGCATCAGCCACTTGATGTTGTTCCTTACCACAGAGAACTCGGCCAACTGTGGCCAGTCTCGCCTGCTGTAGTGTGCCTTGGTTTCCCTGCTATCCCAAAGGCAAGGCAAAGAGCAGAGATACTTGGTAAAACTGCCTGGGAATGCCACCATTTTAAAGTCTCCCATGACCTTCCAGCTGTACTCATACTTCAAGGCATCCAGCAAGGTATTAATGCTGTTGTAATGTTTTATTTATTCTACTATTTATATTACTGGAAATTTCGAGAATTTATCTGGAATGTTCTGGCCAATAGGTACGTTTCAAAATATCACTGTCCTGGTCCCAAATGCAAAGTTTGTGGGGAATAATAGCAATTTGATATACCTTTGAGGCATAAGCAAAAATGTTCCATGGTGTTGTCACTGTAGTCTTGAGAAGAGGGGGAGGGGAGCCTCCCTGGAAGTGCCATTCTAACCCTATGTATAGCACCACACACCCTGCAATCATTGGGATCTCTAGTTTGGAGCAAGAAATATCAGGGATAAGCCAGATTTGCAGCCACTATCAATGAGAAAATACTCTGCTTTTAGCAAATCTTTAATTAACCAACTGTCGACAGTCAATCCTTTTCTTGTGTTACTTTCTTAAACAACCACCTTCCCCAAAGAACACACACACAGAGGCCTGCTTGGCTAAGAAGACGGAATTAAAAATAAGAGGAGAAAACTGAACAGATATGCATATATAACCATCTGAGGCAATGGTGAGCATTAACCAGCTTTGGGCATCTGTCTATTTTTAGCTGCCTGGCTGCCTTGCAGACTGGAAGGTGTGTGATGACTTCCTTAAGCCTGGGCTTTTATGTGCTGCAGAGACAGCTGTGCTGATATGTCGGCAGAAATATTCCCCTTAATTGAGACACTTCACAAATGATGCTGTCAAACCCAGAACAAACAGAATACATTGTGGGTTTAAAGTGATTTCGAGGAAGGAACTACGATCAAGTCTTTACACACAGAAAGCACAGCGTATAAAGTGATTAGTGAGATTTGAAGCTGCTCTTCCAGGGCTGGTTAGGCCATAGCACACCGATTTTCTCCCTACATATCAGAGACTGCTTTTTCTTTGTAGACTCTTATATAACTACTGGCTGTACTACAGTATGTGGCCTATAGTCAAAGCAGTAGGACATGGTGTTAAGTTGTAGAAAATTATGAACTAGCCTTGAGCGGAACATTTTGTTCACTACACTACATTGATGACCAGCTGCCACCCACATTTAATTACAAAACACTCATTACGCAGTATATCACGGCTAAGACCTGTACATCATGCCTGGACACAGCACTTAGCTGTAGTATATTGGCAATATAACACATATCCCCAAAATGCCTCATTGTTATTACCAATAAGGTAAACGAACCTGATAACCAATTAAAGCACATGATTATGCAATTAGAGCAGTTAAGAGTGTTGTGATACCCTTAGTATACAGTCTCATACACCACGACTATCAGCCAATCAGCATTCCAGATTTGAAGCACTCTGTCTATAATATTCATTATAATCAGGTTGCTTTGAATCCTGAAAGCAAAAGGGGATGGCAGCTGTGGTATATGAGACTGTATACCACGCATATGACATCCCAGCACTTTTTACTGCTCTAATTGCATTGGTAACCATTTTATAATTGCAGGAAGACATCTGGCGAACATGGCTAAGCCCTGTGTCCCCCAATGCGTAACAACTCTAAAATATTGTATATTAGCCATATACCACACCCCCTCATGCTAATTGCTTAAAACGACTGTACATCCTCTAAAGGATGGATTTTACTGTTTAAAATCATGATATTTTTGTCAGTATTACAGTGGACATGGAAGATGTGACATTAATACTGTTAACGGTTTGTGTGCTTTGTATATCTTCGTCAAACAACATGTAGGACAGTAGTATTAGAGGGTGATGTGGGTCAGATAGAGCAGCGCGGTGCTGGGGCGTGGGGGTGTAAGCGGTGTCCAGGGGCACAGATGGACGAAAACCAAGTAACTAACTGGTAAACAATGAGCAGTTTCATCTGGAAAATACATTTTGCATCAGTTTTCTTTCTCTGTCTCTGTCTGTCTCTCTCTGTCTCTTCCAGAGAGCCAATGGCACAAAGGACTCCATTGTTCCATCTGCAGCAGACTTGCCACTCCCAACTAGAGCGGCAGGGTCGAGGCCGAACAAGACCTGTCAAGGGTTGTTAGAACCTGCTCCCAAAGTGTATATGAATAGTTTTCCAGTTCGTCTTCAATTTCATTTTTGTTCATTGTCAGGATAATAGTACAGTGATAGCTGGTGACATTTCTGTGCTGTATAAGGTGAGTTATAATACTGCACCACTACTCTAATGTTTCATACAAAGGTGTGGCTCATTTTCAGTATGTTGTGTCAGTCTCTGAGGATCAACAGGATAGAAAAGACCCCCTCGGTCAGTCTATTGCTCACCACTCAGTGGTGAGTATTCATGGAAGCAAAGGGAACTCAGACTAATCCTTAACATGTTACTAATATTATTGCACCTTTATTTCACACAAAGAAACACAGACTGAGTCCTACGTGTTTTTACAGCTTTTTTACAACATTTTTACTCATACAGTAAAGGTACAGTGATTGAGAAATTAAATAAAACAGAAAAAGCAAAAATGATCATAGATAACAAAAAACAGGTAAAATATGTGATAAAAGAACAATAAAATATTTAGAGAAAATGTATAAGAAGAATTGAGCAGCTGATTGTAACAATTTACACAGAGGTTATTCCCCTGATGACGCAAGAAATTGCAATACCCGAAGTAGATACAAGCAGCTCTAACCACACTCCAGTGATACACTTACCACCTCAGTAATTCAGTGCTTGGATAAACTCGTCAGTCCTTTCGTGAGAAAATCCCTGCATCGATGGTTTATCCAGCAGACAGTAACAACCTGTCTGTGGCGGACATTAACTACCTGTCTGCAGGGCACTCTAACTCCCCCAGTATCTCAGGGCCTGGATACGTTTGTCAGTCTATTCGTGAGATAATACTCTGCATCAATCTTACATTTTTTTTATAGCCGCCAATTGTTACATTCTTACACATCAGTTATTCACCTGCCCTGATAGCATAATAATTTGCATTACCCAACCAGTTTACTAGCAACACAAAAAAAAAAATCCTACAATAAGTTTAAAATGGGCAAGGGTAACAAGAGTCTCAAGTATATACGTTTTTTTCAGCAGGCTGTTCAATGCTTTCTCGTCTCATGGATAGCAAAGTCCAACCCACATGTTGACATAAAACACAGTGGTGACTTCTGTAGCTAGCACCTGTAATAAACCTAAGGGAAATATGAAGTAGCATCCAGCAGTTTAAGCGTGGATGCCGTAGCAAGCATGTTGATAATATCTACATAATCTATAACAGACATAAAAGTAGCTTGCACAATTCCTTTTGTATTTGTGGAGGACAAACACATTCAGTTTCTATAGAGGAAGCTTAGCTTGATTAGTAGTCTTTTAAGAAGTATGTCAACATTAGGGATGGGACGATAGACAATTGTAGTACTAATCCCAGTGGAAAATACTCACGATAAGGAAATCATGGAGAAATTCCATAATCGTACATCGGGATAATCCTCTGATAACCCACACAGTGACTTGAAAAAGTTCTTACAGTCATTGAAATGTCCCTGACTGTTTTTTTCAAGTGGAATGCAAATCTCATCTCACAGTGTACTACACCACTAAACATCCTCTGCGATGCATGGTCAATGAAGCCGGGTGGCGCTGCTATCATAAATAAAAGAATACTGTAAATAAAAATCTAAATAAAACTCTTAAATGTCATCATTACTTGGGGCTGTATTGTAATGATATAAAGAATGAACTAGTTATCCAATTACAATAGTACTAGTTTAACCACCACACTTAGTATTCTACAAAAAAAGCACTTGATCACCTCAACTTCCCGCTAGATGCAAATACTGGTTCATTCCATTACTGCGGAAAACACGCAGTTGTCAACAATGCTGAGCTCAAACAAACCAATAATATTCATTCTAGAAGACATGCAGCTACAAAAGATGCATGCAGATGAGCAATGATGGCAAATGCAGTACAAATGGCAATTCTAAATGCCATTAAATATCCATTGAAATGTATTCTTAATGAAGCTGGCAATGATATAAGTTTAGATATTTACATGATATTTACTTATTATAGTATTAGTAAATTATTAAAAACATTCTTTGATATTAAACATATTACAATATTATTGTAATGTATTTTTAAATGCACAAGAATAATTTATATGTAATGAAAGAATATCCGATCAGCCGTTTTGAGCTAGAAACCAGAGTTGTTATTGGGATTGTTATTAAGGATTAAGCAGAGTACATGACAACATAGTAATGTCATCAGCATATAGAAACATTTTGCAATATCTTACATCATTGCCAATATTGTTTATGCAGAGAGTAAACAGTAATGGACAAAGCATAGAACCATGTGGGACCCCTTTAACCAACTCCAGTAACTGTATTTCATACTATCTGGCTAAAAGACTGATCAATATAACACTCAAATGATTGATTCAAGTTGCACTGGCTTCCATTAATAAGAGAAACATTTAAGAATGAGACTAATCAGTTAAGTACAACCCAAGAAAATACTTTTTTGGCCTACAACTTTTTGATATCTAAAAATTCTCACAATCCCAACCAAGTGAAGGAAAATTACATAAGCAACAGCCAACGTTAACTTTTTATTTGGAGCTATGACAGTATTCTTTTCTCAATATCACAACTGTTTATTGCAAATTTGTCTGAAAATCAATTTCAGATTTTCTCTCACGAGCACTAATGTGCTTGATGCATGTTGAGTTGAAACTCTTGAAAGTCATTGGCCGTGGTAGACAGTGCATACCACATCTCTGCTGTCACATCCAATCTAGATCTGGATGACAAGAGCACTGAATCGAGCTTCAGAAACATATGAGCTAGGGTACCAGGAGTTTCAATGCTCGGAAGGAGACAGCAAGGTACTCCAGTTGAGTTAGGATCCAAAGCTCCTCCGTAGTGATCCGTGAATGCTTTGCTTGCAGTATTTGGTCACATGAATGCTCGATCCACTGTTCACTTTCACTTGCAGTCATGTCAGCTGCACCAGCACCACAGTCAAATAGATGTTGCACCCAGTCATACTTTGTCATGTCCAAATCTGGGGAGTAGATCAACAGTGTGTTCTTCCAAGCTTTAGAGGTGAGTAGTTATCACTTCCAGGACAATAACTGATGCTTTTGTCTGCTAGGAACTTGCACAGCTAAGGGAAGGGGGCATAGTTTGCTATTGAAAGTCACTCTCTCCAAAAATAATTATTGCTCCACACTCATTTGTATGTTTTTGCTTTTCCCTTGCAAGCTTATGTTCAGTTCATCCAGTTTCCCAAATAATTCTGCACTACATCTCAGAGTTTTGCGCTCAGCTCTTAAGCTGGCAGTTGTTTCGTTGAATCATACAGTGCGTCCAGATGACAGAGGGTGAAACATTAATAGAGTGCGAAGGCCTGCCCGTCGTCTTTCCGTTGATGGAGTCTCGTCAGTGCAAAACCCCACCATTCGAACCCATGGAATGTTCCTTGTCAATACCAACCATCAACATTTAGCAATGTAAAGTTTAGCAAAATCTAGTAGCTACGTTTCTTGTCCAAGACATTTTAGCGAGTTTGCTACATTAAGAGAAGTACGGCTTGGCTGTGTTAAAAAGTTTCTAATTGTGCAACACACACATACGCACGCAATAACCAACCATAAAGTGTTGAATACACTTAAGTGTTTTGAGTGTTATTGAGAAGTGTTTAAGAAGCTCTCACAGCACCCGAGCACAGGCACGCACACGTGCACACACGCGTGGTTACAAGATATAGTGAAAAGAAGTGCAGGTCACATCTTTGGAGGATCAAGCAGAGTTCTACTTCATAATGCTCTGGTAGGCAGGGGATGGGAGGGAAGCTGAGGTTTGGGGAGGGAGAGAGGGAAGGAGGGAGGGTAGGCTAAGGACTAATTGAAAAGATAAGATCAAAGGCTGAATGAGAGAATTCCTCAGACTCAAGGGGCTATGAGAAGATGTAGATAGTGGAGGACTGAAACTAATCAGCAGTCAGAAAATCCTAATGCTCCTCTATGAAGGCACTCTCCAGACAACGTAGCGAGACAAACGCTTGTTTCATTCAGTCAAGCCGAATTCCATTTTCAAAGGCCTGACAACAATAATATATATGTAATAAAGAAGGTGATTCATGGAACGCGGTTAGCGTGATTAGTAACTTACCCTGTCACTGTGACTAAACTAGCTGCGAGATAAACATTTTAACGGAATTGCATATTCCTTTTTTGTACTATATCTTTGTGGAATGTTGACTTAGTCACACAAAATAGAGTGTTGCAAGGATTACACGACATAAATAAATAGAACCAGGTTGTCTATGAGCGCCTCGCAATGCAGACACTAACAAAATAACATTTAGCATGTACATATATTTTACAGTGCTTTGAGATGGACCAAAGCAGCGATAAAAAATGCAATGATGCAGTGCAAAAAATTGATAGGGATTTCAATTCGGGGGTATTGGATTTCTGTCAGTGATTTATAGCCACCAACTAGCAAACATTAACATTAACAACTGGACTATTTTTGTAGCTGGCTTAGAGGAAATGTTTGGTCTCTTTCCTAAACTTGTTCTGTTGATATGGATGTGAGATATCTTTGGTAACTTGCATCTGTTCAGGGTGAACTCTCAATGACTGTACGCAAATGGTTTAATGTCCTAATGAAGTATCTGTGTTCAATAAAGTAGCACATCCTCTCCACCATCACTGTGTTATATTTTACACCTTACCTGATAATGTTCAATCCGATCTATTTTCTGGTTCTCATTTTTGTTTTGATCTGGCATTGCTCAATAAAATACTTCAAATAAACAGGTTGAATGTTATAAACGATATAAATGTCCTTTGTCCTCTCTTTTTCCTGGCTGCACTCCAAGGAACATGGTTGTATTGAGAAACTAATTTCCTATGCCTCATATTTAATAGGCATAAATCTTTGATTCTTTCATTGTCTTGTAACTGTAAGAGGATTAACACTGCCATGTATGTGAATCATTCATTTTTCTATAATACTCCAACATTCTCTTCTCATGACCATTCCTTGATAGTAGAATTAGTTAATATTAACTATCTCATTTGGAGTCAGATATGGTTTAATAGGCTGTGTTCATTAGTTGTTCATATGGTCATCTGACATGGGTAAAATTTGATTTATTATTTTCACAAATATCTAAAATTATTACGCTACACTGAGCAAGGACAGACATCCACACAAAGGCAGGTGCTTGCAAACACAAACGCACACACTAGGGATAAAACTATATCCGGTTTCATGATAAACCATGGTAAAATTCCAGATTTTTCAAACTCACAGTAAATACAGTCCAGCATTAACCAGTAAGCGCCAGTCTGATGCAGGCACAGCGTGTAATGTGTTTTTTTTGTGTGAAAACATGGCGGAAGGCAGTGAAACTGCTAGGGACATTTGTCCGCATTCTATGTGGACCAAATCTGAAGTGTGGTTGTATTTTGGGTTTTAGAAACAGTGCTGTGGGAAACTTAATCAAAGATGGTCACCCTGTCTGCAGAACATGCAAAAAGAATTGCTTCAAAAACACTTCACATCTGCCTATCAGAAAGGTCTTCTAGGCAGGGCAAAGCCAGCTGGCGGAATCAGTACTAGCCCTATTCCCCCATCCCCTGCAGCCCACCACCCTCTCTTCTAGACAGTCCCGCCTCAGACGAGAGAACACTGAAGGTCACTGTCGGAAAGAGGAGCTGCTTAAGATGGAGGGAGCTAAGCTGGTGGTCTCGCCATGGAGCCACGGTAATACTGTGATAGCGTACAGCACAACACTATGCCAATCCAGAAATGAGAGAGATAGCTGGATGCTGCGACGGGAATAAAACAGGCAACATTAGAATGTGCGGTTTTAAATTGATGTTCATTTTTTTTCTTGAAAAGTGCTAAATTTCAGTACATAAAAAATACATAAAAATCTCATCATATTCTGGCTTGTTGTTTTTCCTTTGTTAAACTGTCTTTTATTGGAGGCTAGATATCCATGCTTTCCAGTGGTTTGCCATCATATCAGCACCAACTATTCAGACACTATCCAAGACAAGCTTGGTGCCTAATTTCCCTCATTATTAGGTTTCAAAAACTCATTTTTCAACTTGACAGGTTCATTAAAGGCTCACAGAAATATTCAAATATTCAAAGTGCCATCGTAAACTCAATCTCCAAATAACCACAGAGCCATTTATTCCTGTAACCAGCTCATCTCTGTCACATTTCAAAGGCACTCTCTTCACATATCTGTTTTCTCTACCACTCTGCCTCACCATCAAGCTCACCCACCCTCTCTCTCTCCAAAACCCTCTCTTCCCTGCCCCACCCTCTCTCTCTTTCTCTCTCTCCCCACCCTCTCTCCCTCCCCACCATCGCTTTCTCTGCCCCACCCTCTCCTCTGCCACCTAACAGACAGTTCTTATTGGCTGATAGTTTGTTTCAAACCATTTCGATACTCCCCAAATCTAGCGTGGGCATTGGCTGAATGCAATAGCACTGTGCCCGCTGTGCCATGCCACTTAATGAATGCCCTGCAGAGGGGAAAAGTGCCAGACACCTCAGCACTGGCACAGCTAACTTTCTGGATCCAGTAAAGCTGGAGAGGGAATGGCATTGCTACACACACACACACACACACACACACACACCCCACCTGTCTTCAAAACACACCCCAAACCCCAACCCTCAGGTTTATATGTGTTGCCGGGTACAGACCCGCATATCACCCATCCGGGATTGGATCAGGGACAAAATCTCTCTTTTTCCCTGGCAGCAGCAGTAGCCATGAGCTTTGGGAGACAGTGGCTCAAGGTCCCAGATTCAAACCCCCTCAGCTTAAAGCCTCATAGCATTATCTCTGGAACCCCAAAGCAATTTTCTGGAGGCACTAGGCTTTTTTCACCACCATCAAAACGTATTCCTGGCATCGGGTCCTCTTCCTGCTTTTCTCCTCTGTCGTTCTATTACACGCTGTGTAACCTTGCAGCTCAGACAAAAAGTCCACCACTCACCAGGTTAACTAAGCCGGGGATAGTTTGCCCTGCTCCCTCAGCCAAAGGCTTTTAAGCTTTCATCTGGTAATATCATGTTTACAATAGATTGTATTGGATGTCTGTGGTTGCAACCTGGTGTAACCTGCAGGTACGTGAGGCTGGTTTTGGGGGGAAGAAAACGAAATACATATTTTAGAAATGCTTCTATCTGATGAAGTAGAGACTCTGCTAGTGTCAGAAGTTTATTGGTAGAGGGATTATCACTCACAAATAACATCTATGTAATGAGAACTGGTATAGCGGTGTATTGTGTGTGTGTGTGTGTGTGTGTGTGTGTGTGTGTGTGTGTGTGTGTGTGTGTCTCAATACATGAACTGTACATGTTCCATTTGAATGGTGACAGTGGCAGCCATTTCAGGGTGAGCTGTTGCATTTCCAGGATGATGACCACTGAAGGAGAAGCTGTGAATGTCTCAGTGTTTGTTTACCATCTGTGAATGTCTCAGTGTTTGTTTACCATCTTACCATCTTGTTTACAAGCTACGTTTGAGCAGGGCTCTGGCTTTGTCTTTTCCTCACATTCTTACTATTCCTCGTTCTTATCTAAATATTCCTACTCATTACTGTTAATACACACCTTATAGCACGTTCATGCTATAATCGCAGTATGATTAGTCACTATACTCACAGTCCAGAAATGATCAGGAAATTCTTTTGAAGCGTCTATCTTCTTCCGATGGGCTTCTGTGGATACTGTTCCTGGTTCCTGAACAAAAAAAACAGAAGTTGGAGCAGATCAAGATCCATGGCAAGATCCATAAAAAATGTATTTATCCAAGCTTTACCAGTATTTCACCTGAGCACCTATGAGCATTAGAATTCATCACTTTTACACAATCCATAGACATGTGTACAAGGTCTTTACTCCACCAGCTCCCAAAGATATATATGAACCAGTAAAAGACAATTTATGCCATGTCACAGTCGTGATGTCGTGGAGCGAACGGACCAGGCGCAGGCAAGAGTGGTAGTCGGTGATGTCTTTATTTAAAAGAAACAGAAAACACTGAGCACTTGATAATAACACTAAGGTAAAGCAAACAAAACGAAACTCACCACAAACATCACGACATACCGAAACATGGCACATAAACTGACAAATGAGGGGAGCAGTGGAGAAACATTTAAACACATACTAATGACTTAATTGGGACCTGGTGTGAGTGACAATTGGAGACAAGACAAATGAAAGGGACCGGGATGAGTTCATGACCATAGGGAAAACAGGAAAAGCGGGAGATGACGGAGCTGTCCGTCACCTCACCTTCACATGCCAAAACATTGGTGATTTACCACATTTCTGGAATGTGGTAAATTAGCACTGTAGGCAGTATATTAAGTATATTTATAAATATATCCATAATTTTTTCTTAATGATTTAGGAGGTTTTAAATATGAAATAATTAAATGTGTAACCGTAATCCATGCATATTGACTAAACATGTGTTGGGGAAAGCATGCTTACGTATATATATATATCTACATATTTGTGCTCATACATATGTTTTTTTATAATCCTTGAACTGAAAGAAGTATCAGCCTGTCTTAGTGGATACTATTCAGACTCTTTCTGTCATCACCCTCTCAAAAAATATTCCAAGTTTTCCAAAGGTAACTCACAGAGGTAGTCCGAAATGCTTTTGGTCGATCTACAAATCCGTAATATAAAGTGCATGGTACAGTAGGTGACTAGCTCAGTCATTATTAGTCACATGGACCATAACATATAGCACATTTTGCGCATTAAAGGCCTTCTGTAGATTGATCATATGAACTGCATGGCAACAATTAATTAGTACATGTAACTTTTTGGCTACTAATTTAGTTTAACTATATAAGGTGGATATATGGTACATTTTGGTCTAGTATGACTAATCATTGTGGAGGTCTGTGGCTTTGTTGAGCCGTGCGATTTTGTCAGATGCAATATCAAATTAGCCTGATGAGTTCAACTGCATTATTTGGCTCATTTGTCATTCGTCATCGCAGGGAATAAGCTCGAGTCTGTGGCCGTGCCGCAGCATTGGGCTGGAGATGGGGGACTGAATAGCCAGGCAAATGTTGTATCTATTGGGTAATCAGAGACAATATTGTCATGTATTCATGTTTTCATGGATGTTTACGAGGGGAAAATAGTTTGTGGCTGATCTATGTTTGTTGCAACTATGTATTGCTAACATAGGATTCATAAATGGTTATTTGAGAGTAAATCAGGCTTTGAAAATATGCAGTGCTTACCCCGCTACTGACCTCACTGCACGTCACTGGAGCTAATACATAGAGTGTATGACTGATATATTTATTTGTTTTATAGCCGGGAGTTTACAGCATGAATCAGAGGTTTATGCAGGAAGGAATCAGTGACGTCATACCAACAGTGATTGTGAATTCTTCAACAAACAGCCCAGATTAATGTTATGCTAAAGTTTAGAACTACCAGTATAGCTTCTCCATCAGGAGGCTGAAGAGATTTGGGATAAGCCCTAATATCCTCTAGAACTTCTGAAGCGGCATCATCAGATTTTCTACTAGGCTGCCAAGTGGTGCCATAGCATTAGGTCTCAAACCATCAGGCTGAGACAGCCTGTACCACAAGCAATAAGGCTGTTGAATAACTAAATGGCAACATCTGCACTGACCCGATGTAAAATGCCAGTTTTTTGTGATGTTAAAGAATGAGACAAAGATAAATCATGTCCACTTTTAATGTGACCTCTAATGTGGACAATTTAATTGAAAAACCAAATGAAATTTACGAGAGGGAAAAATGAAAAATAAAAACCTTACAATAACCTGCATAAGTGTGCACACCCTCTTATAACTGTGGATGTGGCTGTGTACTGAATTAACCAATCATATTCCAACTCATGTTAAAAAGAAGTTATTACACACCTGCCATCATTTAAAGTGACTATGATTAATCACAAATGAAGTTCAACTCTTCTAGTAGGATTTTCCTACATTTTCTTAGTTGGATCTCAGAGCAAAAGCCATGGTCCACAGAGAGCTTCCAAAGCATCAGAGGGATCTCATTGTTGAAAGAAATCAGTCAGGAGAAGGGTACGAAATAATTTCCAATGCATTAGGTATACCATGGAACACAGTGAAGACAGTCATCATCAAGTGGAGAAAATACGGCACAACAGAGACATTACCAAGAACTGGACGTCCCTCCAAAATGTATGAAAAGGCAAGAATGAAACTGGTCAGGGAGGATTCCAAGAGGCCTGAAGCCACATTAAAGGAGCTGCAGGAATTTCTACTGGCTGTGTGCTACATGTGACAACAATCTCCCGTAACCTTCATATGAATGGGCTGTGGGGTAGGCTTACAAGATGGAAGCTTTTTCTTACAAAGAAAAACATCCAAGTCTGGCTGAAGTTTGCAAAAACAAACTCTCCCAAAAGCATGTGGGAAAATGTGTTACGGTCTGATCAAGGTTGAACTTTTTGGCCATAATTCCAAAAGGTATGTTTGTGCAAAAACAACACTGCAAATCACTCAAAGAACACTGTATCTGCAGTGACGTGTGATGGTGGCAGCATCATGCTTTGGGGCCTTAGTCAACGGGAACCGGGGCCTTAGTCAAGGTGGAGGGAATTATGAACAGTTCCAAATTCCAGAAATTTTTGTAATCAAACCTTCAGGCATCCTTTAGAAAGCTGAAGATGAAGAGGAAGTTTACCTTTCAGTACGACAGTGTCCTAAAGCACACATCCAAATCCACAAAAGCATTGGTTCACCAGAAGATTAACATTTTGGAATGGCCTAGCCAGAGTTTAGACCTGAATCCAATTGAACATCTGTGGGGTGATCTGAAGAGGACTGTGCACAGGAGATGCAATCTGACAGATTTGGGGCGATATTGCAAGGAAGAGTGGGAAAATATTGTCATGTCAAGATGTGTCATGCTTATAGACTCCTACCCAAAATGACTGAGTGCTGTAATAAAATCAAAAGGTGCTTCAACAAAGTATTAGTTTAAGGGTGTGCACACTTATGCAACCAGGTTATTGTGAGTTTTTTATTATTTTTCCCCCTCAAAGACTTCTGTTTGTTTTTCAATTGAATTGTTCACATTATAGGTCACATTAAAGGTGGAAAAAGTTCTGTCATTTTAACAGGGGTGTGTAGACTTTTTATATCCACTGTATCTATTCAAGCAATATAAACAAAAAGGAGTTAGCCTTTTTCTTGTTGTGACCGGCTAAATAACCTTGCATTAACCAAATTGTCAGGTGGTACAAATATATCTTTGTTGGAACTTCTGGTCCAATCTTACACAGACAGAGATCAAACTATTCTCTTTAGAAATAATCTCATGAGCCTGCTGTTCACTCGGTGCTAAATGTGTTGCCAATAACCATTTATCAGGCTGGTAGATTGTGTTGTAGACGTAGCCAAAACAACTATTCTTGCATGACACAGTACTTCACATTCTAGGCCACAATCAGGATGCCTCAATGTAAAATAGAATGGAAACAAGTACAGTATTACAGCCATTATCTTTATTGTAACAATTACAACCCAAATAAAAATATATTTCTACTCGTTCCTGGCAAGTCCCATAGTGCCTGGAAAATCTGTGATTCCATGAAAGGGTAAATACTCATTTACAAATGTTTTTTAAAGCATTGCTCAAGACGAGTGATCTGTTCTGGGCAATGAGTCAAAAAAGACAGAGATAAAAAAGCTCTTGTCACATTAGTTTATTTTATTGGAGTGGATTCTGTTCTAATTTGAAAGCCTTTAGTAATAAAAAGTATTGATTTTGACCTTGCATTCCGAGTAATGGCGGTTTAACCAGAACTATTACAGTGAAGCTTCTACTATGTGCCCATTAGCCATGCTCCAGTCTTCATTTAACGTCCACCACACAGCCCCTCAACTTCAGAGAAAGCAGCCGACACCTTGTTTTATACCTGCCCATCTGGTAACCCAGGCAATCAAAGGAACTGTTATTGCATTTGTCTTCCGTGTTAACGTCTATAGTAGGGTTGTCCAATTAAATGAACTCCAGTCATGCCTCAGACTTAGACTGACCATCAGCAGAAGAGCAGTTCTCTGTCTACAGTTGAGGAAACATCAGCTGTCTCTGTATGTTCTAAGGTAATAAGTATGTACGAGAGCAGATAATGACAATGTACTGAGAGCAGAGTGAAGAGGAAGGGAAAAATAATGTGTATTTGAACTATGAACTATGAATATGTATGTATCCTGTCAGTGAGGCTGGAGAGAGAGGGTCACAGATGGACAGTGGGACTGAGGGAAAAACAGACAGAAAGATGGACCATGGTATTCTTTCCACTGTACTACCGTAGTCATTTAGCACAGTCTGTTCTCTTTGTGTCTGTCGGACAGGCGGGCTCAGTACAAGTGCATTATGAGGAAATCCAACAGTAACTTAATACCTACAGTCTTGTGGTCTGGCTGACTTCAGCCATGCTCCATGTCTGTGTATGCCATCAATTAATTCAAACAAGGACCAAAAATCTACTTTTGAATTTCTAACATAGCAGCCATTTTTTTCCCACTGAGGGCCCACACACTGGCCATTTCATTCCTCAAGGCCTGTCGGTAGCTAGTCTGGTACTGGATTATTCACATTCTACGCATCGTATATTCTTTCTTTTACCTTTGTAGAAATTGTTACAAATGTAACATATTTGATACTTTACTGATTATATAGGCCTTATATTGAAGTGTAGCTTTTTATAGTACAGTAGCCAGAAAGTCATAACTTATTCAAAATTCCTTGAGTTCCAAATAATAATTTTTAACACCCTGGGAACTTTACCAGAACTTTGCAAGGCTAACCACAAAGCACTGGTCTGCAAAATAATGTGTGTTTGATGTTTGTGTAGCTAAGATGAATTAATCAGTCAATGTACATCCTTAAAAGGATAATAACCCCCCCAAAAAATGTCAACATGAATCAGAGCATGCAGGGAACATTTTCATTTTCAACCTTATTGGCATGAATAGATGGTTGCCACTACTGATCATTTTCATGGAAAAAGAAAACAAAAATTATTCCCCTGAAAATGATGCTTGTCTTATCATTTTGGTAATAACAAGGCAAGACATATTCAGTTGTGAGGTCTACTGTCTCTGTGTTTTTGTCTAATATTCAAATTGTATCCTCAGCAGGTAGTGCAAGAAAACTAGCAATTGTTAAATTTCAGGAAATAAATATCTCTAATGGAACCCTATTTAGAGCAATGTAGTAGGAAATGTTGTTCATTTTCAACTTCTAGTGACCCACAGTGTTTACAAAGTCTTTCCTCTGACCATCCATATTTTTTATGCCATCCTGTTTCTGTGGCCAGGCCTAGGTCACAGTCTGTACATTGTAAAAATCCTATTTTTTCTGCCCTATCTTTATAGTACTGACCTAATTAGAACCGCTCAGTTATAGGCCCTATTATATCGGTGACTAGATAATAAAGTCATCAGTATATAAAATAAACTTTTTTTCTTTGCCTTGTTGTATGTTGTAGCATTTCTGTACAAATATATTAATACATTTCTGTCTGGCCCACAGTTTCTCTTACATCCCCTCACTTTGTTTCTCTCATTCTATCTCAATATGTCCTCCTATAGAGACACAGTGAGACAGAGACACACATAGTGAAAGAGAAATAGCTAAAGATAAAGAAACAGAGACCGTGACACTGACGAAACGCGACAGTTGCTCAGTGTGTCTCTTAATCGTTGTCTTTCTCTGCCTATCCCTTTGTCTTTCTCTGCCTTTCTCTGAGGGTGTTCTCTGTCTCTCTGACTTTCTTAGGCTGCCGCTGTCTTTCTTTGCATGTGTCAATCGATCTCTGTCTTTCTCTGTCTCTCTGTCTTTTTCTGTCTATGTGTGTGTGTGTGTGTGTGTGTGTGTGTGTGTGTGTGTCTTTCTGTGTGTGTCTCTGTCTGTCCTTCTGTGTGTGTCTCTGTCTTTTTCTGTCTTTGTGTGTGTGTGTGTGTGTATGTGAGTGTGTGTCTTTCTGTGTGTGTCTCTGTTTGTCCTTCTGTGTGTGTCTCTGTCTTTCTCTCTGCCTGACGATGGGAGGGTGGGGTAATCCTTACTGGTTGCCATGACACTAGACAGTCCTTGCTTGGTGAAGGCACGTAGCTTCCTCTCTGCTCTATTTCCCCTGAGCCTTCCACAGAGGAGTGTGTGCTTGTGTGTGTGTATGCAGTTGTGTACCTCTGAGCAAGAATGAGAGTGAATATGGGTGAAAGATGAAAATGTGAGGGAGTACCGTGTGCATGCATGTCACACATATATAAAGGAGACAGAAGGACATGCGATGCTCATATGGTGAAAAGAAACAATATGCTAAAAGTGCAATGAGTCTGATGCAGGGAACATTAATTAATTAGTTAGTGCAAAATGAATTAACTGCAACACCATATTACTTAAACACCACACAATACGTATCTCTTGAAAAATGTTATATAATCATGTTGGTCCCATGTACAGTAATACAGAAAGCATTATAGTAAGAGCCCAGAGCAGCTTGGATCTAGACATTCTATCCACACCCCTCATCCCCAACAAACACCCCCAGTCTCCTTTCTAGCATACTCGTCCACTCAGCTAGCTTCCCATCCATCCCAAGGCCCCATACCTGATGAATAATTTAGCAGTCTATATTTCCAGCCATCTGGTTCTCTTTGCCTGTCTGTCAGTCCTCTTTCTAGTGTACTTGGGTGTACTGGCTGCCGGCTTAGGTATAATGACACACACATTTATATATATATATATATATATATATATATATATATATATATATATATATATATATATATATATATATATATATTT
>JACXGJ010000514.1:0-120776 GCA_016801105.1 Esox niger | reverse complement strand
GTACAGAAGAGGAGCACCTATACATGTACAGAAGAGGAGCACCTATACATGTACAGAAGAGGAGCACCTATACATGTACAGAAGAGGAGCACCTATACATGTACAGAAGGGGTCGCTTAGAAATATCTTTGTTTTAAAAAAAAAAAGAATGTTGTCCATTTAAAATAACACCACATTTTTGGGAAATACAGTGTAGGCTTGTTAATTTTGCAAGTAACTATTATAGCTGGAAATGGTTGATTTTGAATGCAGTTTCTACATGGGTGTAAAGAGACCCGTTATCAGCAACTGTCACTCATCTGTTCCAAAAAAAACTGAAGATCTTGTACATTGGCTACTATTCCCTTTACAGAACAGTTCAAATTGGCTCTAACCAGAATAGAGTGGTGCGAGGCCTGGTGTACAACTGAGCAAGAGGACAAATACATTTGTGTCTTGTTTGAGAAACAGACACCTCACACTTTCTCAACAGGTAGCTTCATTTAATAGTACGTGCAAAACACCAGTCTCAACATCAATCAAATTTCAATCAAACAAATGTATTTTATAAAGCCCTTTTTACATCAGCAGTTGTCACAAAGTGCTTTCACAAAACACCCGGCCTTAAATCCCAGGGAGCAAACAACAATAGTGATGAACTTCATCAACATCACCAGTGACTCCCGGATGCTGGCCTTATAGGCAGAGTTGAAAATAAAAGAAGGCCTATTTCAGGGATGGTGGAGGCAATGCGATGGTCTAGGGGTGCTTTGGTGGTGGTAAAGTGGGAGATTTGTACAGGATAAAGGGATCTTGTGGGCAGAAGACTATCCTTGCATTTTGCAACACCTTACCATATCCTGTTGATGGTGCTTGATTGGGGACAGTTTCCTCATACATCCGGACAATGATGCAAAGTACCGCTCCTAACTACGTATGCATGGACTATTTAGGGCAGAAGCAGTCAGCTGGTTTTCTGCTAACCTTATCGAGCTGTTATGGGAGCTGCTTGACCATGTGTTACGTAGTACGTGCCCATCAAGCCAATCCAACTTGTGGGCGCTGCTTCAGGAAATATGGGGTGAAATCTCTTCCGATTACCTCAACAAATTGACAACTAGAATGCCGAAGGTCTTCAAGGCTGTAATTGCAAAATGGACGATTTTTAAGCAAAGTTTGAAGTACACTTTCAATTTCAAGGTATTAATTCTAACCTTGAATTGTGTTATTTCTTATTCAATCTCATTGCAAGTATGTTCTAAGTGATATGTTTTAATGTCAGAGTATGTACATGACACTTCTGTTCATTTACAATTTTAGCCTTCAACCCTATTGTTCCCTCAAACTCGTCATCAATCTTTGTGCATTAAGTCTGGAAACCGATCTGATATTCTTGTCACTGACTCTTAACACTGAGGCCCACCAGCAGTGTTCTGAACTTTATCCTTTAGTTCCTTCTTACCCATGACTTTGGGGCTCTGCACAACACCAACTCAGTCATCACCTTTGCAAATGGTACAATGTTTGTAGATTTGACTACCTAGTGAGATCAGATTTGACTCCTCCTAGAACGAGAATGTATGCAAACTGGCACCATGGGGCCAAAGTAACCACCTCCCAACATCACTGTTGGCAAGAATAAGTTGACTATTAGGAGAGGAGCACAAGCCACAATCCATATCAACAAGGCTGAATTTGATACATTCCTATGCCTACACATTCATTGTTCAACTTCTTTGTTTTTTGTTCAGTGTTGGAGACAGCCATGTCCCAGTTTCCATGGCGTACCACCTGAGTGACATCTTTACTGACCTATTAAACTTCTCAGCTCACCACCTTGTCATCGGTGGGCGGCTTGTTTACTGGCTACCAATCTACAGGCCAGAGTAAGTATTAATTTATAATACATAATGACATGTAATGATACATTTTAAATCTGAGAACATGCATTAAACCACAGAATTTGTACCAGAGTAGTCAAAGTAAAAATAATTTTCCATGTGGTGTTTCCATTATTTTGTTCACCCCGTGTACGAACATAAATATATATACAGTACCAGTCAAAAGTATGGATACACTATCCATTCCCTTGAATGTAGGTGTATATCCTGTATATAGTGTATGTCCTATGTAGATGTATAAGTGCCTCTCAAAAGTATTCACCATCTTCGACTTTTTCAAATTTTGTCATGGTCCAATATGAAATCAATATGGATTTAATTATGAATGTAAAACAATAACATTTGCAAACTAATTCCAGATACAAAACAATTAACAGCTGATTGCTTTTGTATTCACCCTCGTTTCTATGACACCGGTGGTGTAACCCAGTGTTATTGAACCCTGCTCCTGGAGGCACACTGTCCTGCATGTTTTAGATCTCTCCTTGCCCTAACACACCTGATGTAGATCATCAATGACATGATAATGAGCTGAGCATTTGAATCAGGTGTGACCGAGCAGGGAGAGATCTAAAACATGCAGGGCTGAAAAACACTGTTGTAACCAATTGTCTTTTGAATCTGTCCTAGGTGATCTGCTTTGGGCAGATTGACTGACTAATTGACTGTGTGGTTGCTCACTGCACTATTCTGCTCCTAATAAATATGGGTGTCTGTAGCTATATAGCTGTTCCTGACCCGGTGCTCTTATTCAGGGCAGAGGGCCAAAATAAACTGATGAGGCTAGAAGGACACAGATCAGACAGGCTGTCTCCAGGGCTGGATCAGTGGGCTCCACATTAGGGATGTTGATCCACATGCCGGGGAGACTATTGTGTTTCTCTGTCAACCACAAAGTAGCCTCTACCAATTTGGCCTCCAGAGTGCCCTACATTGTCAGGTGACATTCATAGAGTGGCATCCATAAACTGATTAACTTGATCTATGACATAATAATACACGTAATGTTCTACTACAGTTGTGCTCAAAAGTTTGCATACCCTTGGAGAATTGGTAATATTATGTACCATTTGTAAAGAAAACATGAGTGAGCAGGGAAAACATGTATTTTAGTTCTTATGAGTCACATTCATCTGTAGGTTAACAGAATAAACAAATATATTTGGCAACAAAGAAAAAAATTCTGACCCCTGTTGAATAGTCTGTATACCCTTAGTTTTATACCCTTAGTTCTTAAACACTGTGTATTGCCCCCTTTAGCATCAATGACAGCATGCAGTCTTTTGTAATAGTTGTCTATGAGGCCCCAAACTCTTGCAGGTGGTATAGCTGCCCGTTCATCTTGGCAAAATGCCTCTAGGTCAAGCAAAGTCTTTGGTTGTTCTGCATGAACTGCATGTTTGAGATCTCCCCAGAGTAGCTTGTTGTTAAGATCAGGAGACTGTGATGGCCAGTCCAGAACCGTCACTTTTTTCTGCTGTAACCACTGGAGGGGGGCCTTGTGTTTAGGGTCATTGTCGTGCTGCAATGTCAAAGAGTGTCCCATGCGCAGCTTTTGTGAAGAAGAATGCCAATAGTCTGCTAGTATTTTCTGGTAACATGTTGCATTCATCTTGCGATTCACTTTCACAAGATTCATCTTGCCTTTAGGGTTACCTGTGGGTTTTTCTTTGTATCCCGAACAATTCTTCTGGCAGTTTTGGCTGAAATCTTTCTTGGTCTTCCTGACTTTGGCTTGGTATCAAGAGATCCAAGAATGTTCCACTTCTTAAGTGATTGAACAGTATTGACTGGCATTTGCAAGGCTTTGGATATATTTTTATATCCTTTTCCATCTTTATAAAGTTCCATTAACTTGTTATGCAGGTCTTTTGACAGTTATTTTCTGCTGCTCGTGGCTCAGTATCTAGCCTGCTCAGTGCATCCATGCGAGAGCTAACAAACTCATTGACTATTCATACACAGACACTAATTGCAATTTAAAAAGCCACAGGCGTGGAAAATTCACCTTTAATTGCCATTTTCACCTGTGTGTGTCACCTAGGGTGTCTGTATAAAGGTCAAACTATCAAGGGTATGTAAACTTTTGATCAGGCTAATTTTTTGTGATTTCTGTTAACATTGACTTAAAAGGGAATCAAACAACTGTGTTAATAAATGGCTTCCTATGATCACTATCCTTAAATAAAGGATTTATAAGAAAGAAAAAAAATTATGCATGAGCCGCGTTTTCAAAATCAATGCCAAAATGTCACAATTTCTTCCAGGGTTTGCCAACTTACGAGTACATCAGTATTGAATAAAAATTGCATGAAGTTCAATTTAACAAATCTCTCATTTTATAAGATATAAACCTCTGTAATGGTTAAATATTACATTTTGAATGTACGTGTCAAGTCAAAATCAGATGAACAAGTGACTCTCTTAAATTAAAGTTGACAGTCTGTACTTCAGCTCCATTGTCTTAGTGTCAAATATCAAAATCTTTAATGTACATTGTGTAATTCGTTGAGAACAAAATGACATAATAACGGTCAATGGAATCCATAATCACTTACCGAGTGAGGGCTGGATTCAAACTCACACTGAAAATCTAAGTAAACAACTGAAATCTCAGGATGGTGTCCTGAGGATCTTCTCCCAGACCTGGATTAGGGCATGAGTGAGCCCCTGGACAGTCTTTGGCTTCTTGGCTTCATCGGATGCAGCGGTACATCATGTCCAAGAAGTTCTTAATTGGATTCAGGTCTGGGAATGTGTGAGCCAGTTAATAGCATCAATGCCTTCATCTTCCTGGAAAGGCCTACACACTCTGGCCACATGAGGCCAGACATTGTCCTGCACCAAGAAGAACCCAGGGTCCACTGCACCAGCGTACGGTCTAATGATGGGTCTGTGGATTTCATTCTGGTACCCAACAGCAGTCAGGGTACTGTTGGATAGCAAATGGAGGTCTCTTTGACCCTCCAATGATATGCCTCCTTAGACCATCACTGACCCAACACCATGATGGATGATGTTGCAGAAAAACATAAAATTCACCACGGTGTCTCCAGACTCTTTTACGTCTGTCAGGTGCTCTGTGAATCTGCTCTCATCTGTGTCGAGAATGGGTCGCCAACGGCAGACCTGCCATTTCTGGTGATCTCTGGTGAATGCAAATCAGACAGCACAGATCCTATTAGAGAATGTTGGGCCCTCATGCCAACCCCATTGAGTCTGTTTCTGACTGTTTTGTAAGAAATATGCACGCCAGTAGTTAGTACAAAGGAGTTGATTCCAGTCCTGGTGTTGGATTGATGCCCTTCTATGGCCCTGTCCAGCTCACCATCATGGAATGGCCCATTTCCTGGTATCACCACCATGCTCTTGAGACTGTACCGGGAGATACAGCAAACCTTTGTGCGACGGCACGTATAGATGTGCCATCCTGGATGAGCTGGACTACCTGTGCAACCTGAATGGGCTGCAGCTACCACCCCATGCTACCAGTAGTGACAAGGACTCTGGCAAAACTAAAAACTAGAGAAGAATCAGTCTGGAAAGGATAGAGCCTTTGTCTACCCCACTGGAGTTGATTTTGGGCTCTGGCAGTGCTCCTCCTGTTCCTCCTCGCTTAAAGGAGCAGATACTGGTTCTACATCTTGGTTAATGGCTTTCTACGGCCCTGTCCAGCCCTCCTTGTGTAACCGCCTATCTCCTGGTATCTCAAGCATGCTCTTGAATATTGTGGGAGAAAAAGCAATAATTCTTGTGACTGCATGTATGGATGTGCCATCCTGGAGGAGCTGGATTACCTGTGCATCCTCAAAATACAGGCACCGCCTCATGCTACCAGTAGTGACAAGGACACTAGCAAAACGCAAAACTAGAAAATAATCAGTCTGGAAGGATAAGTTGAGAGCAAATGTCTGTGTCCACCACCATCCAAACCATTCCTTTTTTTTGGGTTGTCTTGTTCTTGCTTCTCTAGTACATCTGTTGTCCTTTTCATTTGCATCAAAACAGGTGACATTGATTCACAATTGCTTGTGCTTCCAAATTGCACAGACTGATATCCCTGAGGTTTAATTGATTGACTTGGAGTTATTCTATGGTGACTGTGCACACTGCTCAAAATAATTAAGAAAACAATATCCCAAATGTTATCATCTCCTAGAGCACAGTTAAATTTAAAGAATGTAAGAATATGGCACAACCATTACTTAGCCTATGGCTGGCTGTCCATTTTAACTGAGTGGGTAAGGAGGATGGGGCTCAGCGAAGACACCAAGCAGCCAGTGGTAACTTTTGAAGGAGCTATAGAAAAAAGCCTTTGTTCAAAAGACAACACATCTAAATGAGTGTTGGTTGCTTGAAGCCAAAATGGCACAAATGCTAAATGCTTTTATGCTCATGTTCCTGAAAAAAAACATTGTCCTTGTAAAACATGATGGTAGGAGCCTCATGTTATGTTGATTACTTTGGAAAGGACTGGCAAACCGGTCTGAACTGAGGGAGAACAATACATGTACGTGTAACGTCTGCAGCAGACTTTGGATGGCGTAACATGTTTTGAGAATATTTGACTTAAAGTTTCTGTGAACCAATGGTGCCCATCCAAAAAGAATGGGTAAATCTTGAAGGTACCAGATGTGCAGAACTGGTAAAGACTTGAAGCCTTTCGGCAAAAGATGGTTCAACCAAGTATTTTATGTGGTTGGAAACAACATCATCACATTTCAGTTTATTTCAAATAACATATTATTTCACATCAAAAATGTATTTTGCACCTTCAGGGTTAGGGGAGAATCCCAATTGAATACTTTGTAATTCCTGATTGTAATACAACAAAATGTGAATAGGTGGGAACGCTAGGAGTGGGAATGCTTTTGCAGTTCCCTGTTGCATTTATTCAACTTGAAATTAAATAAACACTTTACAGTTCCAAATATTGGTTGAGGGTTTGCTAAACTGGTATGTTGATTTTATCTGCATAGTGATATGCTCCATGATGACTGTCAAGTGCAGACTTTCAGGTTTAATACAAGGGGTTGAACAAATTATATGAAACGTGTTTCCTCCTTTGTGATGCTTTGTCACACCTTTACTGCGGTCTTCAGTTTTTGTTTGTTCTTGGGCCTTTCTGTGATTGACTTGGTCATTGCAGAATATTCTACATCTTTTTCTTAAAAATCTCCTGGGTTGCTTTCGCTGTATGTTTTGGGTCATTGTCCCTCTGTAAAGTGAAGTGCCATCCAATCAACTTCGCAGAATTTTTCTGAATCTGAGCCAACAATATATCCATTTACACTTCACAATATATCCGGCTGCTTCTGTCACATCATAAATAAACACTAGTGACCCAGTGCCATTGGAAGCCATGCATGCCCATGCCATTACACTGCCTCTGTCATGTTTTACAGATTATGTGGTATGCTTTGGATCATGGGCCGTTCCAAGCCTTCTCCATACTTTTTTCTTCCTATCATTCTGGTACAGGTTGATCTTAATTTCATCTGTCCAAATAATGTAATTCCAGAACTGGGCTGGCTTTTTTGGATGTGTTTTGGCAAAATCTGGCCTTTCTATTCTTGAGGCTTATGAATGGTTTGCACATTGTGGTGAACCCTCTGTATTTGCTCTCGTGAAGCCTTCTCTTTATGATAGACTTGAATAATTACATGTCTTCCTCCTGGAGAGTGTTCTTCACTTGGCTGGATGTTGTGAAGGGGTTTTTCTTTACCATGGAAATGATCTTACGATCATGCATCACTGTTGTCTTTCGTGGACGTCCAATACTTTTTTTGTTGCAGAGCTCACCAGTGCATTATTCCTTTCTCAGAATGTACCAAACTGTTTTGGCTTCTTCTAATGTTCCTTCTGTCTCTCTGATTAGATTTTTTTGCAGCCTATGGATAGCCTGTTTCACTTGCATTGAGAGCTCCTGTGACCGCATGCTATGGGTTCACAGCAAAAGATTTCAAAATGTGAATGCCACACCTGGAATCAACTCCAGACCTTTCACCTGCTTTATTGATGAGAAATCAGAAATATCGAATGAATAGCCCACACTTGTCCATGAAGCAGCTTTTCAGTCAATTGTTCAATTACTTTTTGTCCATTAAAAAAGAGGGGGCTATAAGATCTTTAATTCCTACAACCTTCCTCAAATTAAAGCTTAGACTGCACTTTAAGGGAAAATATTCATTATTTAACTAACTCTTGAATATATTTTTGTAAACAGCCAAAATAACAAAACTGTCCAATTATATTCTGACCTAAATTTGTTAGTTTGATCCACTCAGGTTGCACAATTGTATTATTATATAATTGTTTATTCCTGCTAAGTGGGCTTTATATTTAATATATTCTACCACTAGATGCTGCTATACCCCAGTGACTACAGTTGGTTTGGGAAATGGAGAATTGCAAAATGAGTCAGTGATCCAAGGGGGCAGGACTTTAAGGCAACATGCATTTATACGGAGGAGGTTGGATCGCAGCTGCTGTAGGAAAACTGATATTCTGTGCTGTGTTGTTGCTGTTCTCTGGTGATGTTTTGATGATGGGGTCATAACAACCATATGGGGTATAGGTTCCTGGTTAAAGACCTGGTTGATGTGGTCCCCTCACTATGCCAGTTTAAGCGTTTTTGTCATCCTCAAGACATTGCTTCAATGATCTCCATGGCTTCTTCAGTTTTTCTGTCTCTTTTTATTTCTCTCGCTCTCTGTCTGTCTTTATGCCCTCTTTGTAATGCTTTGTTTAGGTTTTGACGTTTAATGTTGAAGACTTTTGCAGCTATGGTGTGGTTTGTTGCCATTTCTTTTCTGTTGAAGTGCCTTGGCAGGAGTCAAAACTATTATCTTTGTGGGGAAATCCATCATCCAGACGTCTCTAGATGCTAATGAAGAAAAGTACAAGGCTATGAGGAAGCTGATGTGGTTGAACCCTCATGGTGGGTGTTAGAGCTCATCCACATCCTCTAGTCTACAGCAGGTCTGCCTGATAGACAGAACCTTCCAGTTCTGGGGTCTTGTTGCAACCCAGTATATTTTTAAGGCAAAGAAGGAGAATTTTCTGCAATGGCCAAGTCAATCACCTGATCTCTACCCGATCGAGCATAGAATCCATGTGCTAGTCTGAATTTACTGATTGTCTACGTAAAAGGCTGACCTAGTCTGACTGCCTACATATCATCTGCACTAAGATTTCTGCTTGATATGTCTAACAGGATGGGAAAAGCTGTATTGTAAGTGAAAGGCCTATTTAACTTACAAGACCACCTGGAAAAACCTGAAGGTTTCTGCAAGTCCCTTCTCTGGACAGATGAGTCCCAAGTTGACCATTTAGTCACAATCAAAACTGCTATATTTGGTGAAAAAACAACGCTGCCTAACCCCAAAATAACCTAATCTCAACATTGAAGCATGGTGATGGGAATGTCAAGATCTGGGGCTGCTTTTTCTCCACAGGAACTGGTCAACTGCAACTAATTAAAAGAACCATGAATTCTGAGGTACACCAGGAGATTATTGAACAGAATGTCAGGCAATCATTACAGAAGCAAAAGCTGAGACTAAAATTGGTCTTCGAACAACACAAAACAAAAGCATTCAAGCCAATCTACCAAAGAATAGCTGAGGAGAAGTATCTGGATTGGCCAAATCAAAGTCCCGATCTTAATCCAATCAAGATGCTATGGCAAAACCTAAAGCGGACATTGCATGCCAGACACTCCTCAAACCTCACTCAGTTGGCTGAGTTCCTTAAGGAGGAGTGGGAATAAATTCCTCAAAGATGTCAGACTAATTGGAGTTACAGGAGACATTTACTCCATGTTATTGCTGCTAATGGAGGTGCCATGAAATCTGTGTTTATGAAAATATTGTTTGTTTGTGTCCTTTTTTTTGTATTGCCTTTATTACAAATTGGTTTAGATAAACATTTTAGGAGTATATTTTAATATTTAATAAAATAAATAATGACCATCCCCGTAGGGTTCACCAAGTTTCAAGCAGTGCATACAAGCACCTCATATCTAGACAGCTGATGGGTGTGCAGGCCTTTGATCCAACACTGAGTCACTTCTATGCTTGTCAAGGTATTGCCCTTTGATTTGTACTCTGGAATGTGGTTAGAATGAGGTTCAGGTTGGGGCCTGTAAACAACAGCTTTCCTGATGGATGGTTGGACATCACCAAATGTGTCTTTGTTAAAAGACTCCCAAATGTAACAAAATGCAGAATGTAGGCTACTTGAAAAAAGGCAAAGGTATATGATAGGCACAGTGTTTAGAGATGTTTATCGACACACTTTAATCAAGGAAGGACTGTGATGAATGCAGAGAAGAAAAGTTTGTAAATCCTGCTATTATAATATATTTTGAGGAAATTGTGACTGGCGACATGGTTAGAATTGCTAAAACAAAAAATAATGACAGCTAATCATGCTAGAAGCACGATGTTAGCAGGTGTATTAGCACGCACACAACACCTCAGGATAAGTTGTAGGAGTAAGGGGAGACACCACTGGCCTTTTTGTACAATATGGGATTTTGGAGGGAGACCAGAATGCATGGAAATGCCAAATTCTGGAAATTGGGGATATCCAGGGTAGTTATGGGCACGTTCTTCAAGTTTGAGCATCATTTGCACTCATCATCCCCTGTAGTCTGATTTCATGCTGTACTGTACAATACTGTCAGTCTAAAAATGTCCTGTGTGTGTGTCTGTGTATAGGTACTGTGAGGAGATGGTTCCTCTGCACCCCTGTCTCAGACTGGTCAGTAACTGTGAACAGACCCTATCCAGTCACACATCCAGACGTCTCATCACCATGGAGAAGATCAAGGAACCAGAGGTTGGTCATCGTCTGTCTGTTCGTCCATCCCTTGTGTTATCATCTCTCTGTCTGTCCATCTGAGTGTGACTGTGGGTGTCTTTGATTTTCATTGTGTATTTGTCTACCCTGTGGGTGTGCATCTAGCCTGTATGTATGACTCAATCATGTGTATGCATTTCAGTATAACATCAACAATTTAGTTTCTTTTTGTGTTTCTGTGGTCTGCTTATAATGAATTTGGCACCTGACTATGTTTAAATGTTGGGGTGCAAAATATTGTGGTTGTGCAAGGATTCCTCCCTGATTTAATTTTATAAACATTTATAATCTATCTCAACTGGAGGAATTTATGTTTACTTGACTGAACACAATTACTTAAATTATTTCCACTTTAAATTATATTGGATGTGTTTTTCTGTCAAGCGTACTAATTTGACCTTACCTAATCATGTAATACATAATTTATTATACAGGTGCATCTCAAAAATTGTAATATTGTTGAAAAGTTATTTATTTCATATATTCTAGATTCATTACACACGAAGTGAAACATTTCAAACCTTTTTTGTTTGAATCTTGTTGATTCCAGCTCATGGCAATAAAAAATCCAGTATCTCAAAATATTAGAAAAATTATAATACAGAAATTTCAACCTGAGTAGCGCTCAGAATCATCTATAGTGTATTGTCAAGAGGAAAATGAGACACCAGACCTAACGACACAGATGAGCTGAAGGCTGTTATCAAAGCAACCTGGGCTTCTATTACACCTTAGCAGTGCCACAGGCTGCTTGGCATCATGCCACACCGCATTGATGCAGTTATTTGTTCAAAAGGTGCCCTGACCAAGGGCTGTTTTACATGGGGAAACGTAGATATGACTTGGGGCTCAAGTGTAGTTAGGGCCCAGAAATGGATAAGCAGGAGGGTGCACCAGACACGCCCATGTTCAGACCAAATCTACTTGCGTTGCTCAAGCAGACTGCGAGTAGATATAGAATAGACAGACACTGCGAGCGGGTCATTTATGATCATGGGGCCCAGAATATGATTTGATGGCCCTGCGCACATCAACCACATATTTACAGGGTTGCTGTTAAATCACCTCAATAAATTATAGATTTTATTATGGAAAACTGGCTGAAGTTAGTTGCTAATATTAGCTAGTGGGAAGGCGGGAGTTCTGGCTGTACTAAGTACTACAGTTGATTCCAATGCCAACAGAAATGTATCTGCTCTTGTAGTTTTTTTTCTCTCAACATATACCAATTTATATATACACTACTGTTCAAAAGCTTGGGTGTATTAGAAATGTCCTTGTTTTTGAAAGTAAAGCAAATTTTTTTGTTCATTAAAGTAACATAATAACTTCAGAATGATCAGAAACAGTGTAGACATTGTTAATGTAGTAAATGACACTATAAAACTGGCCTTTAGACTAGTTGAGTATCTGGAGCATCAGCAATTGACCTATTTTCTTTTAAAATCCATCCATCTATTCTTCTTAGAAATGTAGGCTATTTGAAATATTGCTATGAAACTGAAGATTTCTTATGAAGCTGTGTACTACTCCCTTCAAAGAACAGCGTACATTGACTCTAACCAGAATAGAAAGTGGAGTTGGAGGCCCTGATGCACAACTGAGCAGGAGGACAAAGACGTGAGTGTCTAGAGAAACAGACGCCTCAGGTCCTCAACTGGTGGCTTAATTAAATAGTACCTGCAAAACAAGATTGAAGAGGCAACTTCATGCTATGGAGATTCCATATGTGTTATTTCTTAGTTTGGAAATCTTCAAACTTATTCTACAATGTTGAAAATAGTAAAACATGAAGAAATACCCTTGAATGAATAAGTGTCCAACCCTTTGACTTGTGTGGTATATCCAATTGATATACACTGATGAGCCAAATCATTATGACCTCCTGCCTAATATGCAGTTTGTCCTCCACGTGCTGTCAAAACAGCACCGACCCGCCAAGACTCCACAAGACCCTAGTTATAGCCTAGTTAAACATTAATAATAAAGATAATGAAGATAAAGTGTCTAATGGATCATGATAATTTCCTAATAAAAAGAATGGTGGTGTGAAAATATACTGTAGCACTTTGAAGTGGACGGTAGATTCTGTGTGTGCCATTGCTCAGGCGCCTTTTGCATGCCTGTATCCACAGAGGAAAGTGCTTGTGTGTGCCACTGAATATGTTATATGAACTGTGTTTGCACGGGGTTGTGAAGATGTCTTTGTGGAGTTTCTGTGCATTTGCATTTTGCATTTTGTGTGTGTGTTTAAACATACACAGACAGCTACTTCACTGTTAGTCTGGAGTAAACCTCAGCATCTGGCTGTGATTGGTTTCAGTTTTTTATATACAGCACTGAAATTACTTAATCACACATTGTATGGAAATCAATCCATCTCTGGGTTTGACAACCACTACACTTTACAAAACCCCAAATTGTTCCCATAAAGACATTGTGCACGAACACACACACGTTGCTGCTTTATTTGTAGTGCCTTTATCTGAAACCTGGAACGTATCCCATTGTATGTTGCTATACATAGATGTCAGATTTCCCTAGTATCCTGGCTGGTTCTTTCCAACAGTGCTCAGCTTCAGCCTGGTCTTTTCAAAGGCTTCTGCCTCATGCTGAAGTAGTAACAAATGAAAGCAACTATTCCTGACTTATCTGTAAAAACTGTCTCATCTCCCTGTCCACCATATGTTGTGATACAATTTTTACTCTGAGTTAATACTATTCATGCTAAACTGAAATTTCTTTATCTAATGACTGGAGGAGAGGTAGAGAAAGTGGTCTCTTTGTATTATGTTGGTTTGTGATGTGCGTTATTTAAAATACATTTCAAGTATTGGTTGGAGTTTTTAGTCATGCTACAATCTATGCTGATTTACTTTCCTATTCATTGTATGGTTTGGAGCATGGTTGTGTTAGGAAGACTTCAGTCTTTGGACAGGTCTTGGCTTATTAATGAATACCAGACAATAAAATCAATGTGGGTATTGAAAATCCCTGCTCTTTGGAAAAACATATCTAGGTTAATTTACAATTAAGTAATTTTGCAGATCTTGAGCAATATAGTGATTGTAAATGGATATTTATACTGTCCCCCATGGGAATCAAACCTACAACACTGGGTTTGCAATCGCCATGCATTACCAGCAGAGATTCATGGACCTTCTTACACACAGGACATCTGGCAAGTGTAACCAGGCCAGTAGAGGGAGGCTGCCTCGACAAATGGAAGGCCAATACTTCCTGTTGAAGTTTATCAATATTTTTGTTTACAGTAATATTTCACAATATCTGTGCTTGAGGGCAACAATGTGAACAACTCATTCTGTGCTTTGTGAATTTGATTGAATAACTAGAAGAGGTATTATCCTGTTTCTGCCTTCTTTTTTTCCAAATACATTTTAATGACTTAAAATGTCTTGAGTCATGTTGCTAGTGATTTGGTTCTACTTAGTGAAGTAAATTATTGGAGTGTCAATGTGTGAAGAAGACCATATATGGGACTGAATTGTCTTTCTTTCTGCAGGAGACCGATGCACTGGCTCACTTGTCAGACCCTCACTTCAGCCTGTATCAAGGCCACAATGCCTTCAGGGAAAAGTACTTTAGTGGCATTAGCAAAAGGATGTTGACAGGAAAGGAAGAAACCAACAAGATTGCCAATGGTGGGGAGTGATGGAGGGATCATGATTTGGCTCAGCTGATTGCATTTCTCTCTGGCTTGCAAGTTTCACCATTCCAATGAATCCCCTCAGATCTCATTAGCAGTGTGAAGGTTCTAGGGGTCCATTTGGAATTGGGCCAATACCTGCCTATGGGTTTACAACCGATTTAGTAGGGATAGAGTTCCCTCTTTCAAATGTCTCATTTTCTATTAAAATATATTTTTCAAATGTTTTGTTATTTTCTCTTTGTGTAATGTTTGCCGATAAAACTTTTGTAAAAATAGTTTTTTGCTAGCTTGTTTTAAAATACTTTAGTTCTGTAAGAATGTATAGTGTGGTTGGATGAATAACAGTGATAGACATGTTAAAATTGGTAAAGGAAAAAAGGGATTGGTCGAATTACAGGATATCCTGAACATAAAGTTATGTTTTTTTGCGTGAGCTGTTCCATTTTGCATTGTTGGTGGGTTTTATGTGGTAGTTTATGGATCTTTAGAGAGTGATTTACAACGCTGTTTCCAAAAAAGTTGGGACACTGCGTAAAATGCCAATATAAACAATGCAATGTGCAAATAATTTCACCATATATTTTATTGATAATAGCACAACGGCAACATATCAAATGTTGAAAAGGCCAAATGTTACAGTTTTGGGTTAATTATATATTTTGGATTTGATGCCAGCAACACGTTTAAAGACATTTGGGATGGACATGTATACCACTGTGATGTATATCCTCTTTTAACACTGTAAGCAGTTGGGAACTGAGACCAGTTGCTGTTGTTTTGTAAGTGAAATGTTTTTCCATTCGTGCTTGAAATAGGATTGCAGCTGCTGATCAGTTTGGGGTCTCCGTTTCTCATATAATGCACCAAATGTTTTCCATGGGTGACAGGTCTAGACTGCAGGCAGGTCAGTTTAGCACCCGAACTCTTACTACGGAGCCATGCTGTTGTTATACGTGCAAAATGTTATCTGGCATTGTCTTGATGAAATAAACAATGTCCCTCAAAAAGATATCTGGATGGCAGCACATGTTGCTCCACAACCTGTGTATATTGTTCAGCATTAATGGTGCCTTCACAGATTGGCAAGTCATCCATGCCATGCAAGTCACTAATGCACCCTCATACCATTTCAGATGCTGGGTTTTGAATTGTGCCTTGATTAGAAGACTGATGGTCCCTCTCTTTAGTCCGGAGGACACAGCATTAAAAGAAAATTTCTAATTTTGATTTGTCAGACTACCAGTTTTTTACATCGCCTCAGTCTATATTAAATGAGCTCAGACCCAGAGAAGGCGGTAGCGTTTCTGATTCTTGTTAATATACGACTTTTTCTTTGCATTGTAGATTTACTTGCATCCACAAATGCATGCTGTTTTAATACCCAATCATGTTACTGACCTATTGCCAATCAACCTGATCAGTTGTAAAATGTTCCACCAGGATTCTTTGCATTCCACAACTTTTCCTGTCTTGTCCAAGCTTTTCTTAAATGTGTTGCTGGTATCAACACACCCTAACCCTGTTTTTGTACATATTACAGAGTCCATTTTGGAAAGAGTGTTGTAAAATGATTTGGAAATATATATATTTGCATCCACAATGTGCATGCAATATTCTGTTTTTTTATTAAAAAATATATATATTTCTTTGTCATTATCAGGTATTGTATGTAAATTATTGGAAACATAATTATTGCATAATACAACAAAAAGTGGAGACCGTGAAAGGGTCTGATGAGTTTGGGAAGACACTTCATATATTTACCTTTTCATTGTCTTTGAATTAAATTGGCTGCCCAGGTACCGCCTTTTAATAGTGTGTAAATAAACAAAAACAATAGCGGCCCCATATTTTGGACAAAAGGGGAAGGTTTTGAGCATTTCTTTATATGTTGCAGATGGTGTCTAAAAATACAGCCTGGTTTGTGTGTGGTATGGTTGGTCTACAAAGACAAGGAGACTTGTTTAGGCGAGCCAAGCACTCTTAGCCAGGCAGCCCAGGCCCAGACAACATAACAGGGCCTCCCCACTTTTCTACCCTGCTGAGGTTAGTCAGCATCTTTTACTGTTTTTTTCCAACCAAAGTTTACTTGTGGCTGGGTCATTTTTCACTTCCACAACCTGAATAGCAACCATTTATATTCTTTACTCAGCCAGTTTATAAAAAGGCTCTGCCCATAATTCCCCCCAAGAAAAATGGCCAAAATACAATCATGCAATCCTCACTTGCATCGTTTGCGGTGTATATCATTCCGATTTGCCGCCAAGCCGTGGAACATCGGGGGAAATTGAACCATACAACACGAGAACCTTCCTCAGACCTTCCCTCTTCCACCAACCTCCCCCCCTGATCACTTGTTAACAAACCATGAAGAATAAAGAAATAGGAGAGCACTCCAGTTTTCTTCTTCTCTTGATGGAATGGTGTCACCATGTAGTGATACAAAGTTTACCCAGGAACTTCCTGTGTGTGGCTGGAAACTGCAATTAGAATGAGTTCACTTCTTCTTTGGTATGTATGGGGTACTCTCTGTCAACACAAGTAGAATAAGTTTGTCTTGCACACTTGCCACTGAGTCCTCTAAAATGTGATATTCCTGAGATGCATGAAAATCCTTTCCCCCCCAAGTTCACATTTGATCTTCAGTGTCTTTGAAATATGCTATGTTCTCTGTCTTGTTTAACAGTTCCATACGTAGTAATTGAATTAGTGAATCATTCTTTTTTTTGGCGCTATATTTTAGGTTAATGTGTAGATTCTCAGCATTTATTTAAGGATATTTGTGTACATATCGGTTTCACCATTTTGAAATGACCATCATCCAGGCTTAATAGTGAGAACACCTCTCCTCTCACTTTGTGGACCTTGCCATTAGGGAGGAGGGAGAGGACGAGTAAGATGAGGTGAATGGCAGCATTGGGGTGATGTGCGGGGACATCCATTTGAATTCCAACATGCACAATGAAAATACAGTGCATATACACAGGATACTGTGTGTTTTGTGTAACACACAACCCAGCACCTTTCAATCTCTACCAATACACATATATTAACAACAAACAGATGTGGGAAATTACATCTTGCTGTGATTGTCTCCATGCTCAAGCACTCCATGAATATCTGGGGGAGTGGGTACATACAGCGACCCTCCTAATTATTCACTTTAAAGTTCTAGTCAGACTCCCTAAATGTCTGGGCTGGTGAAGGTGAACCTCAACTTTATTTTTCCTCCTTTCACCTGCTGCCCAATGATGCTGATCACAATCTGGTTACTTAGGCTGATTCAGCAGTTTTGAAGGAACTTTCACACGCTGGAGAAAGTAATCAACAGTAAGCAGTGTTCCAGAACAGCAGGCCTGGCCGGGTGGCTAGCTTTCATCCTCCTGGAGCTAAAGAGGCAAAGGAGATGCCGTGACGGATCTGATGGCATGGACGTTCTTTTCTCACAGGATAGCAATATATGTCTGGGACTTGTGAAGGTAGTACCTTTGACTTAATGTCTCTCACTTTCTAAGGTTAACCAAATATTATGACTTTGTACAGCTGTTTCAAACTAAAGCCACTGAGAGCTACTGCGTTAACATCATGTACAGGATACAGCTCAAACTTTCACAGTTACTCTAAAGAGAGAACAAAAGGTTGGTAAAAACTAAAATAATTTGCTAGCAGCTTTTAATAAAGGAGAAACCAGCCAGCCAACAAACTATCCCCAACAAAGAGAAACTGTTCTGCTGAATCGTGCCTGGCTCCAAATCATGGCTAGATTAGTGAAACAGATAACAACATGCTGTTAAAAATAAACGCCTGGATGTGTAACAAGTCATTGACCAGGAACTAGAAGAGGGTACTGACCGCACTGTCATTAAACTCTGCACCACCCCTCCTCGCCACTTCATGTGCATCCCAAATGGCACCCTATTGCCAATATAAACATGGCCCATAGGGTACTGGAGTGCCTTTTGGAATACACCCTGTTCTCAGTTAGACTGGTTCTATCACAACAACACTAAATCATTGTGCAACTATTACATACAATATGACTGCTATTATACAACTGTTACATGGGAAATGATACATATACTGTATATAGACAATATATGTTTAAATGATCAGTTTTTTGTAATTCTGCATATATGCAATGTGTCATATATAGAAACAAAGTCTATAAAAATTCTGTCTTCACCTCTCTCGCACAAATCTTTTCTATCCCTGTGAGGACCAGTAAAATGATTCCCTACATTTTTCTTTTCTATGATCTAACCCTAGTACACTTCTATAATTGTATTTACAATGAAATTAATAGAACTAACACACAGAGGACAAAGGAACCAATATCCATGAATAAAATTAGAAATTAAAATGAAGAGCAATTTTTGTTTAACACCACCCCAATATTAAATGAACTACTTTATTTCATCTTCAAGTTTCATTTATCATGATGTTTCATCATCACTTTGAAAAAGCAATCATGTTGGTCTGCAAGTTTCAACACAGAAATAATTAGAGCATGTGCAACAACATTTTCTAAACTGGGAGCAAAGATTTTGTTTTTGTTAGCTAGCCTGATATTAAGCTAACAAAGCATCATTGCTTGGCACCTTGGCAACATTATTTAGCAATTTGGGGATACAGCCTATTTCCTGTTTTAGAAATTTGCTATTTTTCTTGCATTAATGTTAAACAATTGTGTCATTACTGGCAGTTTTCTTAGCTTTTCATACAATTCATGCCCATTTATTAATCTGCAGCTCAGCAATCTTAGCTTTTTGACACTTGTGCTTTAGGCAATACTTCAACCACAGATATGTGTTTTATTACACAAGGTAAAACAAAATCATGTTGTTTAAGAATTTTGCATGATTTCTGTTATTTTCCTTGATTTGATTTATATCTGATTTAGTTGTAGGCTGAATTGCCTTAACCACAGGCACCTTCTCTATCATTTTGAATTGTATAAGATAATGTGTGGAACTGATTGAGCTGATTGATGTTCTCTGTTGTGCCTGCCATGTGGAGTATGCAATCCTTGGCATGACTATTCTCTTGCACCCAGGTGAAATGCCAGTGCAGCATGTGTATATTATTACAGTCCAGTGTCGCTCAAGTAGCACACAAATCCATAGTCATTTACATCTAATAAAACAATATTAAAGCTTTGATCATGTGTAAGATGTTGCAGATCCAGATTCTGTCTATACGGGACAAGTCATCTAATTCTGTAAAGCCTTTTCCTCAATAAGCGTGCCCTTCTCTGGTTGTATTCACGGTGATAGATTTTGTGTCTTCCCGATGATTTCTTCTTGTTCATTTTTACATGGGCATTGTGTTGCGTTGCCAGTCTCAAAGAAATTGGGATAAAGCTTTTGAGCATACAAAAATGGGAATTAAAAAAAACATTGGTAGTGTCACAGGAAGAGTTATAGGCAATGGTTCCAAATTTAGTGTTTTGGGCCCTGGAGGGATTCTATTTACAAAAGCACAGTAGAAACAGGAATTTATCAACATCTTAAATACAAACTGCTGGGGATGGTGAACTGGCTTCACTCTGGGCAGCCCTAAGTTTGTAGTTCATGAAATATGGTGGAAGGCGGTCTCCTAGTTGGCATCCCAGCGCATTACTCCTTCTTATTGTCTTCCTGCATCTTTTCGGTCCCTGGGGAAGAGCAGCTTCAAGGATGTTGAGTTAAGGCGTCAATCTTCCACATCTCTCTGCCCCATACTTATATATAGCATTTACTCTATAAATACTCACCGTGGATATACAAAGCACCTCAGCAACTGTAGACCTTAAACGGCATGAACTTACAACACTTGGTCATCATAAAAATATTTGGGTAATTTCAGCCTGTGTTAATTGTCCTAAAGATGGCTCCACAATGCTGGGTTACGTCACAAAATAGACCGTGGTAAAATCCTTCAACATCTCAGAATTCCCATCCACCACAATGTCTATTTAACATGTGCATGCCGCCAGGAATTGGGGTAAACATTTTCATGTATAAAGGGGGACAATATAAACATTACCAAATTCTTTTCAGAAAAAAATACTGCAACAATCCCGCAATGGCATAAAAGCGACCAAGAATATTTGCACAATGGAAAACAGGTGGTAAGTTGTTCAACTATTTGCAGTACAATATCATGCTGAGCGTGAGTGATGACTGGATTGTAACTATAATGCAAAAAAAATGATATTCTTCCATGGTACAGGCCTGCACATCAAGGACTTGATGTGTGATTCAGGAATTTCAGCAGTTTAGGAAAATGTTTGGAATATTTTAGATTGGGTTAATACACATAGTAAAATCTAATCAGAATGACAAAACTTGTAAAATTCAGACTTATTCTTCTGGCACTTTGTTACCTGTGGGAGTGCATATTTTTGGGGGGCAATTTTCTTAACATGAAATTGGAAACAGTAAATCATTTAGGAGTAGATTGTCTAATAAAATACTACAGTAATTGTAATGGACAATATAGTATGAATTTTTAGAATATTTAAGTATACCTTATTAAAATTGTAAAACATTATGACCTCCTGCCTAATATGCTGTTAGTCGTCCTCATACAGCCAAAACAGCACCATCCTGCCGAGGCCTGGACCCTACAAAACCCCCGTAGGTGTCCTGTGGTATTTGGCAGCAAGACATTAGCAGTAGATCATTCAGGTCCTGTATGCTGCAGGGTGGAGCTGCCGTGGGTCAGACTTGTTGGTCCAGCACATGCCACAGAGTCTCAAATGGATTGAGATCTGGGGAATTTGAAGGCAAGGGCAACACTTTAAACTCTTCATCGTGTACTTCAAAACCATTCCCAATCAATTTGAGCAGTGTGGCATGGCGCTTTATGCTGCTGAGAGGGCAATGCCATCAGGGAACACCAGTTCCGATGTTTGTGCCCATTGTAGGCACTTTCGAGGGTGGACAGGGTCATCACGGGCCCTCTGACCGGTCTGTGGCTACACAGCCCCATGCGCAGCAGGGTGCAAAGCAATGTGTCTTGTGACGCATTCCTCCTGTAACCATCATATAAATGATCTGTGACTTGTGCCACAGTAGACCTTCTATTGGTTCGGACCAGACCGGATAGCCTTTGATGCCCTCACTGCTGACTGGTCACACCACACAAGCCTTGCCGTTTCAGAGATGCTCCGACCCAGCCACAACAAATTGGCCCTTGTCAAAACTCCTGCCCAAGGTCTTTACTCCTGCCCAATTCCCCTGCCTCCAACACATTGACTATGAGAACAGATTGTTCGCTTTCCATCTTATCTACCCAGACCTTGACGTGAGCCGTTGTTAGGAGATGATCGACGTTATTTTCTTCACCTGTGAGGGATCATAAGGTTTTGGCTCATCAGTGTATGTTACAATACAGTCAACTCAAGAAGTATTAACACCCTTCATGGAATTGACCAAAAGTGAATAAAAAATAAACAAGGCAGTATTTTCACCTCAAACATAGGGGGAGCCATATACTATCATTACCACGCAATCATTTCGAACACAAAACATTTTGTTCTATAGTACTAGTTTATTTTGCATTTGTAGACTGCCCTCTTCAATTCAGACCATACGTTTTTAATTAGATTAAAGTCAAGAGACTAATCTGGCTATTGTAAAACATTGATTTTGTGGACCAATTTCTGTGTTGATTTTGATGTATTTTTGGGATCAATGTCTTGTTGAAAGGTCCATCCATGGCCATTCCTTAATTTCCTGGCCGAGGCAACCAGGTTTTGGGCTAAAATATCCCGTTACCTAATCCATCTTAACAAAAGCCTCTAGACCATATTTGTCCCTCTCACAATATTCCTTACCATTTGTGGTGTAATATGCACTTGTCTTCTTCTTGGCAAGTTCATGAAGGATGGCAATACATCTTGAGTTGAGTTGATATTTTTTGTTTTGGGAATTAGTAGATATTTTCTTCAGACCATAAAACCTCAATCTTTTTACTTCAAACTATTCCATCAATTTGCTCTGTGCTTTCAGGTCCTGAAGCAAAATGATCATGTGGGTGAACCAATAAAAATGTTATCCAGAGAGCATGCGTGTCCTGCAAGGTTTTTACAGTTGGACTGAGAGTAGTTGGACTGGCTATACCAACTTGTAAAGAAGTGATGCAGCCTTCTGGCACATAAATGATATGCAATCTGCTTCCAACTCCTACCTCTCAGAATTCCCCAAACAGCAATGGAGATATAGAATATACATGCTGACACCAAAGGAATAAACATTTGTCTATATAAGAGGACCATGCAAACATCGCCCAAGTCTTTTTCACGAAAGTTTCTTAAATCCTATGTCAAAGGAATATTAGAATATGAAAAAGTCCCTTCACTCAATAGTCAAATAAATTCATTAAAATTGAATATAAATATTAGATTCCAGTTGCAACAGTAAGTTATTTTGAGAGTAGGTAACCATATATACATTTCCTCCAAATTTCAGTTCATATAACCTTGGTTCCTCCATTGCTGTCAGTCCAGTGCTTGCAGCCCTCACACTCAAACCACTCTTAAAACGTATTACATCTTTCAGGGTGAGATGTTTTGCCTTGAGTCATCTCACCAGTCCCTGTATTTCTGACTGTGGGGTTCACTGGGTTTGAATTTCAGTAATGCGTCTGAGAACATTTGTGGAGTGTGAATTCAGCTTTGTGGAGAGGAGAGTTGGGGTCACAGTCGGGGGATGCTCTCACGGCTGTCTGACTAAATGGAATGTGTTATCCATGGGGGTCTAAGATGTTTTTTCTGCCTGCCTAAGCCCTCAGAGACAGTCACCCCTATCTATCAGGACGGATAGAGGAATCGTGCAGGCTGATAGGTGCTGGGGAGCTATAAGTACCGGTAGGGCCTTCGAAGGCACACCTGTCTGCTGGTGTACAGGTGAGCCTCCCTAAGCCCACTCACCTGCATGTTATGCCTACTCCTGCGTCAAGAACAGTCTCAGCCCTGGCTGGCCCAACTGAAACACTGGCCAGCAATGAATTGATGGAGCTCAGCTCATTCCCAATAAACCCAATGCAATCATTATCATCAGTGGTGAATTTACATTCAATTTCCTTTTGAATAACAACAAGTAATAATTTATTCGAAGTATATTAATTGCTTGAAGCAATTGTTGGACTGTCTCTCCACGCATGCAGGTCTCTCAGGTAGATCAGCGTCGAGCTAGCCAGAGTGCAGCATCAGATGGTCAAATTGCCCTCCCCTGGCAAAAGTGATTTAATCAAACTTTGAGATATTATTATTATCTATGTAAAGAAATTCATTATTTCACAGATTTGGGGAATCTTAAGGCCCCAACATCATCTATTTGTATTGTCTTTATCATAGCCATACCTGCAACATCTTGCAGGTATGCATAGCTCTTTTATCTTATTGAATAGAATTGCCACTTCCAAAGACATTTGAATTGCTGCCCCTTTAAGTAGAGTAAATCAGTTAGTTTAAAAATAATTATCTGAAAGGGAACAAACTGCCTTATAGGCTACAACTGCAGTGAAGCAAAAAGCATTTAATTTTGTTCAAGTACATTCATATACCTTCTTTTTCCCACCTCACCTATCCAGCACTTTTCCTTATCTGTCAGCTGGGGGGGCCATATATACCTGGAACAGACATAATATTCGGTGTCACTAAACTGTTGGGGCTTATTTAGGGAGCCAAGTTATCAACATCGCTAAGTTGTGATCAATAGCATTACCACCATCTTAATCAACATTTGTCTCATTATAATCAACATGCGTGATGTTGGAAGAACGGCATGATGGAATTGAATCAATGTTATTAACCTAGTGGAGGTTTGTGATGGTCCAAGTCAGGGATAACGCTTTCTTATGTGACTGTCAAACAGTCATATTCAGTAAGTTGTAACCGTAGCCACTAAGCTATTTATATTTACCACACAAGTAGTAGCCGCAGCCACAAAGCTATAACTTCTATGGACACTTGCGCCATTTTTGTCCTTCCTTCGTTTTCTCACCTCCTCACATACAAGTGTTTCTTATGGTTTTTTTCTGTCCATATTGTATTGTTTCTTAGGCTCAGGCTGACAAAGCTAACTAACATCTTTTGGGTGACTTTGGTGAGAAACAATATGAGACAGAGTAATTGGGGGGCTTCGGTCTGAAACAATAATGTATTAGGGCATGATTTTATTTAAAAGTTTTGATTTACATAAATATTTATTTTATTTTTTATTGTATTACAGTTTGAATTTTCACGGGGCACTAGGCCTTCTGGAGCCATAGGAAGCTGCCTACCTTGTCTAATGGTACCGACTGCCTCTGGCTATCTATGCATTTGAGAGTAGATACATTTGTCCGGGCCAATCTTCAACCCTTTTTACATAAACAGAGACTGGGTGACTGCTTTGTTTTCATTTCAATTAAGAATAGTTGTATAATTTTAAGCTAGTGGACACATTTGTATCTTTATCTGGGAATTATCCCTAGTGTTTTGGATCACAACTTATATTTACTATCAGAAAATACATTTAATTTCATCTTGCATTTTGCTAGTCCAGTAGTTGCAATTTTCCAGACTGCAATGACGTTGAACTAATTAAACCCACATGATGAATGACACAATCACTTTCTCATTAGTGATACCATTACGTTTATCTGTTCAGTAAACTATGCAGTGTACTTATTTCTAGCCTTTTGGGGGTCCTAAGGAAAAGGCTAGAGTCAGGGTTGAATACCCTGATTTACTAACAGGGCTCCCTAGCAGTCGAAGGCCCCCTAGCAGTCAAGGGCCCTAAGCAACAGCTTATGTTGCTTATGCCTGGAGCCGACCCTGAGTGTATTCCTCCCAGCCGTGCCACATCAACATGATCTATTCCACTTTTATTGGTCCAATCATTTTGGGCCTGTCCCAAATGGCACCCAATTCATTTATTTCCTTCTGCACTAACTTTGATTACAGCTCTACAGGCCCTGATAGAAATGCTTTTTCACATAATGAACCAGGGTGCCTTTTGGGACGTATCCGTAGGTTGTTACTGGTAGTGTTCACTCATCCCATCCCAACAGGAAGGCACATCAATAATGTTTGACATTAAATAGCTCCCAATTATATTGTTTAATATGAATTTCCATCCCTGTGATAAATCTTGAAACACATTTATACAGAAAAGTATTTCCTTCTTGCATAGTTTTGCTTTGACGTTGGTGGAAATATGTTGTAGATCAGTCTAAGAACTCAGGAAAGATTCTGGCTCACTCCTACATCATAAACCAATAAGTTATTTTTGTAGTCAAATATTTTTAGTAACAAAGGCAGAGAACTCTTAATAATGACTTAAAATGTGTCCTGCAATACTGACTTACTAATTTTTTAAGTTACAATAAACATTTTCCCAGCATGCTCTAAAGCAGGTTCATATTTTTGGAATTGTTTTTATTATCTTTTTTGCATGTATATTACCTCCTTGATTGAACTTAGCAACACAAAGATCAAACATACATTTTTCTTTAGTATTCCATATTTTCTCTACACCGCTACTAAACCATTGCTACTATAAAATAGGCAACTTGCTATAGCAACAAAAGCTGGATTCCAGTAGGAAATCCCCATCTCCATTGTAGGCCAGAGCAGCAGGGATGCATCATTCTAGTAGTTTCTAGATTTTCCAAAAATCCCAGTACATGCGATAATTTGGGAAACTATAGCACGTACTGGGAAATTTGGCAAAGTTATAAGAATTTTGCAACCATGATTCCTGAACCCTGTACTACACAAAGCAAGACATCAAATTTGACATATGTACTATATTAATAATTTAACACTCATAACATGTTTCTAAAAACAAATGATTGAAAATGAATGGTAGAGACATGTTTCAAAAACCCTGCCTATATCTTTAACAATTACAGACAAGATGGTATCGCTAGACTTCACTTGTAAGGACAATGTATACTGAGCAATAATATTAGAGGTGTGGCTTAATCTATTACCCAATTCTTTAAGCTAACAGAACACCACGCTGAATAGTCAAAACTGTTTATTTTTGTTAAAATAAAGATTTTGAATCTTTATCAACTGAACATTTGGGTGAATGCTATGAAAATATAGATGTTTAACTAGCCCTGTAACCTGTAAGTACTGCAAACATTTGACCTTAACTTAAAAAAAAATATATATATATATATTCAGGCAACTGATTACCTTAATTTATTTGAGTTCTGCTAAATTATTTTGTTTTTTTAGTGCATGCAAAGCAAGGCGCAAACCCTACTACTTTCACCCACAAACAGGGAAAGCATTTGTACCATTTTCCATATTTTTACTAAAGACCTATGGATAAAGCCAACATTCAAGTGATTCATTATATCATTATTTTTGTACTTTACCCCATGGTATAGGGTCTTTTTTTGGAAGAAGTCTTAGTAGTTATTTGACAGCCATTGTTGGGAACGCTCCAGTGCGTTGCCTCCTAGAAACACCTGGATATACCAGGCCGACCCAACCCACCTCCCTGATTTACTAACAGAGCTGCTTCATCCTTCTCCAGCTGGACAAAGTGCTATTAGAGGGGCCTTAACATGATGATGACTTGGCAGGTTATTAGTGCATTTTCTATTTTTGCTCTGACATTTGAGTTATGATCTTTGACTAGTGTGGTGGTTCCATGCCAAGTATCTGGCTGCAGTGCTTCATCTCAAGCATGAAGTGATTTCCTACTTGAAAATTCTTTAAGCATGAAGAATTTTCCCAATATGGTCGAGGATGCATTGCATGTGAACCTGTGACAAGTACTCTAGATCAATGGAAGATTTATGTTAAATGTACGGATAAGTGACCTAACACTATAAATAACAGTATGTTGTACTTCAGTAGAACCACACTGTGTGACCATCAATGAAATGGTTTTACCATATGCATTTCAACATTACATCAATGAATTAAAATGTTCTTCCCAGGGTTATGTGAGATATGACTCTAGGAACATCATAGTATATGCAAAATGCATAATCACCAAATTAGAAACTATACTCTTTGACAACTTGCTAACGGCATTTCTATTCAAGCCCACAAACCGAGGTCCTTAGTGTGAGAAGATATCTTGAGAGCAGAAGAGTGCTGACTAGTTTCCATAAACTGGCTTACACAGTCACACAGAAAACTGTTCAGTCAAACATTTCATATCTATATATCTCATTTCTAAAATATTAATTAACATCCATAGTCGATGTTCACTCATTATTGACTAGTCATTGGTTACACTGCCTCCCAATCCATACTTATCGCTCAGCAGCAGCATGTCTCAATACATCCATCTGTCCATCAATAGATGTTCCTTGTCCCTTGAAAAACCTGCGATTGTTCCATTTGACAGAATACAGTAGAAGCCTCCAGCCGCGTTAAATGTAAACTGCAGTAGTGCTATGCCCTGTGGTCTGAGGTCTACAGGTATGTGGAGGTTAGCAGTAGCATTGACAGGCTCTATAAGCGTCCATCCTTTGATGTCCACCATCCTCCACACTGTGGAAGTTGAAAGGGAAACGTGAGAACCCAGAACCTAGGATCAACAATGATGCTCTCACCTGGTCTCTTTGAAGATTGGACAGGGCCAAGTAGACCCAAGACATCTCCATCACTCCAGGAACACACAAGAAAGAAAAATGCACCCACAGATCTCATTGGCTTTGTTTAGTTGAGTGTTTTTTTTGTTGGAGTGCTCCTGTTTCGCCAAGTGCTGTTCATCACTGGATAAATGTCATACTGTGATTTGACGCCATTAGTCAGTTTCTTTCCGCGTCCAGCACAACTGATCCCTGCTCTGCACAATGCTCTTCTCACACTCTGTATTAACACTAAGTTAACCAAAAGCTGTGAAGAAACTTGGACCTCTCAACATTTACTAGGCTTGTATTCTCAATTGCTCTCAATAATCCAATGAAAAGTGATAATATTTGTTTATCATTTTAATCAACGGTGTTTGGTGGCCTCATCAAACAGACTGTGACCGAATGTGACATTGAGGACAGTCACACCTGACTGCTCTGGCCACAGGAGGGAGTCAGAGTGTTTGTATTCTGCCAATCCCTGTCCAGGTGTGAGTGTGAATAGAAGTGTAGATGACACCCGGTTTGTTGGCTTCTCACCACATCACCTACCATCCACCCCATCACGTCTCATTTCCTTCCTCCACCCCTACGACTGTGAACTCGATTTGGCTACAGGTCAAAACAAGGTCACGGCACAGAGAAAAGATAGATGACTTTGCATGAGGTGGCATCCCCCTCTTCGCACAGACCCACACACACACAACGCTCATTGTCCAGTCAGGGAAGTGCTGATGTGGACTGTCCAACCCCACAGGGGTGACAATAGTTCCTGTCTGAAACAGAATAGGCCCTGCACCTGGGAGATATCCCATACTATCTGATGTTAATCTCTGTTCATTTTTGAACATAATGAGTAACATTGTTAGATAGAGTATGCCTGTCAAATTAGAAATATTTAAAGATGTCATAATGCCTTTATCAATTACTTTTTTCTGTCTCTCTGTTACTGTATGGTGGGGGTATGTAGTTATAAGTGTTTCATTTCGGTTGTACTGTGAAAAATAGTTCACCAGCTTTGTCTCAAACATCTCATTCCCTGTTGTGTATTGCTCTGACTTTTAGCGAGAGACATCTTTCTCATAGAGAAAGAATATTATCATCAATCTGTTACTTTGTTTAACCATTTTTCCTCATTGTACCACAACAATAAAAAGTGTTGTGAAACAGTTTTTGTTTGTTACGAAATACATTGCTACTGTCTACGTGACCACTGGTCACACACCCAAAGCCAGTGCTCTCTCTTTCCCTCTGTCTCTGTCCCTCTCTCGCATCTGAGTGTCTTTTATTATCTTGATTTCTCCCTCTCCCTTCTCTTTCATTCAAACTCTGCCTCTATCAGCATAGTGACCCTGTTTCCCTTCCATCTTACCATCCTGTCTTCATGTACACTGGCCCCCTGGCAGTGCCTAGCCCCTGGCTGTGGCCCTCACCTCTGGGTGACTCTGAGGGCTGGCAGGGTGACAGCCCCAGTTTGTCTTCAGTAGGCCAGCCTGAACCAACACCATCAACTAAACCCCAGGATCATCTTCCTCGGCTGGGGACACAGGCTGGGGATCAGCCGCATGGAGCTCCAGGAATCTCCCATTTTATTCTCATCATTGAACCACACAACGCATCGGTATGCTGGCTACAGTCACGTCTGTGTAATTACAATGGTAGCATTAGCACAGCTATTTATTGACCGTTTGATCTGTTGGATGCAGACAAACTGAAGATGGGAGAGGGCATGCTGATGTTAGTGGTGGTACATTTGTGTTTGTGTGGTGTGTGTCTGTCTGAGAGAAAAACATTGAGAGACCATGAAAGACTAATGGGAACATGTTAATCACAGCTGACATTCTGTCCATGACCTAACTTTGTAGCTCTAACTGCCCCTTCACTGAAATTACCCGTCTGCCGCCTGAGAATCTGCTCAGTGGTTCTGGTCTTGAGATATACCCATTGGTTGTCAAAAGTGCAAATTTTCTGCAGTCCTAACAATAACAAAACAATCGCAACAACAATGTTATGGTAAAAACAGTTGGCCAATGTCAAATTTTTTTTTTAAGTAAAACATTATTGTTGCATATATATACTATGATACCTAGATACAGTTCTGCTGCTGCAAGTTACAAATAGTTTTTTGTATCTGCAAAAGTTAGCCAATATCTGGCTATATACATTGTTGCTTTGACCTAGCTGAGCAACTCCAATCCTCCATGTTGTTGACAAACTTGCAAATGCTAATTTCAGTATCTGTGATAAATGATACTTTCAATAACACTTGCTTAAAATTTTAAACAGTTTAACAGTTAATTGAGTTGGGTAGTTAGAATTGTCAAAATAGAAATGTAGAAGCAACCACATTTCTTGCCTGGAAAGATGCTCAGCTGGAGATTTCTTAAAACAAATGAGAGAAAGTAAGGGCAGAGGAAGTTATGGCTCTCCCCCAATGGGTTTTGAAAACAGGAGGCAATGCATTCATATTATATGGCAATCACTTCCAATGAATTGCTAATGAGCTTCACGTGAGTTTGAGCTTTGGTTCTGTTGCCGACTGCACTCAATAAAACTCAAGGAGAGGTTTGGGTTACGGCAAAAGTTGAATGCCTCAATGAAGGTCTTTGCCTTATCCGTCATTTATTTTTTACAAGGTCAGGTGTTATTGGTGAGACCAAAAGGAAAGGGTCTGGGTTCATGGAGCTGTGTCAGTCAGGGAGCGATGAATCTGCAGCCCTACCCTCTTTACCACCCAGTTGGTCTGTGATGTAGCTGGGAACATTCCTATCGATTTTTCATGGGTTGTTGTCTTACACCACCAATGTAGCAGAGCATCTTCTGGTAGAGCCGTACACTTCCTCAACACCTTCCCTCAACCTAAATACTACAGGTTTAGCAGGGCTTGGTTGTGTTAGTCCTGTCTTTTCTTTGTTACACATTCAGTCAAACTGGCTTAGGAGACATTTTGAGTCTAGATTGGAAGTGTCCATGGGGCTACTTGACATGAGAAACATGAGAAGCCAGCTATTCCCATGAACATTGTGTTCATTTGTATTTATTTGTTACATTATTTAAAGCTCTAGACTGAAACCAAACAGTCACTGTATGACCCTATTGCTTGGCTTTTCGAGTTTCATTTAAATCGTTTGCATCAGCACGACCTTCAAAAACATAAAAGCTAAAAGGTCTCATGATTTTTTCAATTGGTAATTACTCTCCCGATTTAACTCTCTACTTGTCTAACTCTCTACTCTGTCCGTTTCATGACATGAATTTGTATCTGCGTAGATGACCAACTCTGTTCCTCTCACTCACCCCTCCACCCAACAAGGGAATAACTGTGACAACAGCCACCTGTTGACACATGAAACAGGTGCTAGATAGGCAGCTACTGCCCTACCTAACACATGTTTGTTCTTTCTAGAAATGTTCTGCAGTTCCTTAACTGTATCATCCTTGCACCCATCAAGCAAAACAAAGAGTTTCAGCAGTTCACTAGTGAAACCCTTTTGCGAATCTGTTCACTGACTCAGTCGCTATCAGCGGAATATCTGAGAACGACCCAAGTTGCTATACAGATATACCTGTAGGCATTGAATTACCCTAAAATGTATGCACAGCTAGCCCTAATGGAGGTGCTATAAATACCAAGTTAGAAAAATCACAAACAATCTGCCATATAAGTCAAAAACATCAAACAATATTGGCGCAATCAGCGAATGAAATTGAGGTGGGCGGGGCTCTGACTTTGTAAGGCCATAAATCCTTGTGGCAATATCTGACAGCAATAAAACAAATCATACCCATTAAAATTTCTGCAAGGAATGGACAGCAGAAGTCATGTACAGTAAGACCTTATGGGGAGCTTTAATTGACACCAATATATTGCTACATTTTGCATTAAAAAAATCTCTAGGGCAAAAATGAAAATGTTGCCCACTTCGGTTCCCCAGGACCAGGATTGGGAAACACTAATGTATGCTATTGCTTAAGGAATGTTGCCCATGGTCTCCCTGGTGGGATACTTTACTCACTAGGGGTAGGTGAAAACTGTAATGCCATTGCAGGGCTTTCTGCCATATTTCAGAGGAGCGATTTAACAGAATGCATAAGTGTTCACTTAAGACTGTATCAAACCATCAAAGTGTGCTAGAATCCTTGTGGTGGCTTGGGCGCATTGTGAGCTCATTTGTGATAGAAGACAGCAAAGTGTGTATTTATGGATTCCAGTACAGACTAACTGGTTGAGTGAGCAGCATAAGAGCAAGAATGGCACCGGATGTGCTATAGAAGACCCATTTCAACATATACTCCAGTCTCCAGTCTGCTGGGAATTGCTGAAATGAAGCAGGATCTTAATCACAAATGGAATATCATGAAAATAGACAGAAAGACAGGGGAAAAATCCCAATGTCTCTGCTATTTATTAAAACGAAGAAAATGAAACATTTTAACATATTCTTAATACGGTGCATCATTAAGAACTAACCTTGACTTGGACAGTATTGCTCTACCTTTCTCTCCATCTTACACATTCATTGGTTTTTTTGCTCTCCCTCTCTAGAGCAGGACAGAAAGACACATAAAGCTCTTGAAAAATTAAGAGATCACTACAAAATTACCAGTTTCTCTGGTTTTACTATTCATAGGTATGTGTTTGAGTAAAATTCACATTTTTGTTTAATTCTATGAACTACTGACAACATTACTCCCAAATTCCCCCCCCAAAATATTGTCATTTAGAGCATTTATTTGTAGAGAATAAGAACTGGTCAAAATAACCAAGAAGATATGCATTGTTTTCAGACCTCAAAAAATGCAAAGAAAACAAATGCATATTCATTTTTCAAAAACAAAAAAATAATGTTTTAACTTAGTATTTGGTGGTATAACCCTGATTTTTAATTACAGCTTTCATGCGTCTTGGCATGCTCTCCTCTCCACCAGTCTGTCACATTGCTGTTGTGTGACTTAGTGCAACTCCTGGCACAAACAATTAAGTAGCTCAGCTTTGTTTGATGGCTTGTGACCATCCATCTTCCTCTTGATCAAATTCCAGAGGTTATTAATGGGGTTCAGGTCTGGAGATTGGGCTGGCCAAGACAGGGTCTTTATCTGGTGGTCCTCCATCCACACCTTGATTGACCTGGCTGTATGGCATGGAGCATTGTCCTGCTGGAAAACCAATTCTCAGAGTTGGGGAACATTGCCAGAGCAGAAGGAAACAGGTGTTCTTCCAGGATAACCTTGTTCTTGGCTTGATTCATACATCCTTCACAAAGACAAATCTGCCCGATTCCAGCCTTGCTGAAGCATCCCCAGATCATCACTGATCCTCCACCAAATTTCACAGTGGGTTGCAAGCCTCTCCATGTCTCCATCTAACCATTAGACGACCAGGTGTTGGGCAAAGCTGAAAATGTGACCTGTCAGAGAAGATGACCTTCCTCCATTCCTCTACAGTCCAGTCCTTATGGTCTTTTGCAAACTTCAACTTGGCTCTTCTTTGCTTCTTATTGATGAAGGGCTTTTTTCTAGCTTTGTACGACTTCAGCCCTGCCTCTTGGAGCCTGTTTCGTCCTCGCCGTGCACTTCAGCCCAATTGCTGTTTGCCATTCTTTTTGTAGGTCACTTGACGTCATCTATGGTTGTTGATTGCCATTCGAATGAGTTGACGGTCATCTCGGTCAGTGGACTGTCGTTTTCACTCTCTGCCAGTCTGTAGCTTTGTTGTCCCCAATGTCTGTTGCTTGACCTAGCTTTTATGAACTGCCATCTTTGAAATTTTCAGGTTTGGAAGCAATCTGACACTCACTGTGTCCCTCTGTCAGTAAAGCCAGAATTGAACCCTTCTTGTCCTCACAAAAATATTTTCTTTTCATCTCTTTTGTCATGCTGAATAGTAATTAATTTTAATTACCTTTGAGGTACTACTTGCACTGTTTTTGTCATCCAGCTGGTCCTATTGCAAGAGGACAGTGATGACCTCATGGTTTTTATACTTTTACTTGTTAAATTAGATTTTGTTCAGGTAATCACCTAATCAGTACCTCATTAAGTAAAATGAGACGTGCCTGTGTTGGAATTTAACAGACAATGGAATGTAATGGCTGACCATACATGTAGAGATCCTGAATAAAAAAAAAATGTCCAGAGCTGTACATGTACATGGTCCTCCACACCTTTTGGGACTAGGATAACTATCTTTTTGAGGGGATTAAACAGAACCAACCATAAATCAAAGCAACACTATACCTTCCCTATTACTGTCTTAGTCTCGGACTTGCCACAGATTGGTGAAGCAAAGCAGATTAACGGCGGATGCTTATGCCTGCCAGCTGAGCTAGTCGCAGCAGTTTTATGCCCAAACCAAGATAAAATGTGTTAGGCCATGCATGGGTGTTACCTGATACACAAGTGGGGTCATGATGTTGAACTGGCATTACATGAGATCCAATTTATGTTGACATGCCATCAAATTGTACATCAGTCTATGCAGATTGGTTTGGTGTTGTACCTCTATATTATTTAAAACCTCTTACTAGTCTGGTTGGACCAATCCAGTGACAAGGCCAGGAGCTTCAGTATATGACCCTGGCATTGCACACATTGGGTGCATGGATACAGGCACTTATGCACATGCACACTCTCTGATCTGGATGGTGGGAAGACCTCGTCTTTGTGTCCCAGTGAAGGACAGGGATTAGGATCAGGTGTGTCTGTGATCCTTACTAGTCACGGCAATGAAAGCTGTGATTGTATGTAGGTGGACCATCTGAAAGTCAACATTATCCAGATGGTAGGAATGTTCTAAAATCATCCAACCAAAAATGTATATCTTATAAAAAAACTTTTCAGACAATAAATAAAGCTGATAAATCCCATACAAAAATAAATGAAAGGGAAGATTGGACAACCCTTACTAATTCCTTGTGCAAAAGAAAAATCTGAAGAAATTTTTGATTCTTACCTTGTAAGCAGAAATTCTCCCAGAAACCAAAAGTAGAGATAGCTCTAAAGAAAGAGTAAAAAGTGTTTAAGGAAGTGTGTCTTCAGTCATGACCATTGTGAGGTACCTACCAGTGCTTGGCAGATTATGAGCAGTGACCAGAGGGAGAGAGGAGATCTTGTCTAAGAGGGACTTTTAAATAAGCTGGACCAGTGAGTCTGCCGTTGTGTGTGCAGTGAGGGCAAATTTAGTTCTTGATCATGCAGCGTATATGTTAAAACATTTCATTTTCTTAGTTTTAATAAATAGCAGAGACGTTGGGATTTTTTCCCTGTTTTTCAGTCTACTTTCATGATATTCCATTTGTGATTATAAATAAATCATTTATTTTGAACGATTTACAGTGTTAAATTCATGCTATTTACATAATCTCTGGATTATGAAATGGTAGAGGAATACATGGAAATCATGCAATTATGCAGGAATACTGCTATTTTAAGAGTATTGTTAATTGACACTAAGAAAACCACAGGGGCTGATATGCTAGATTGAGGCTTGTGGGACAATAATATCTAAAGTCAAAGAATATTAATCTGATTGTCATAGTTCTGCTGTAAGGACAGAAGGGCAGAGGCAAAACGGTCTTGAGTATTCATGTTTAATACTGAAAAGAAAACAAACATACAAACTTAAAGCAGCCACTAAGACTGGGTACTATAGCCTACGGCTAACAACCAAAATAAACCACACTACTGTGGGTAAACCTACAACATAAATGGGTTCCCCAATTGGAGGCAATAACAAACACCTGCCTCCAATTGGGGAGACCAAAGCACATAGAGGTGCCTAGAGGCACCTCTTCTGGCCATGTCCTGACTATGGCCCCAGCCAGCACGAAGATGGCTAGGGGCATAGCCAGGACATGACACTGATATTAATTCTGGAGGGTTTTCCCTAAAGTTGACTTTAGTGTCCTTAATTATTATTGCCTTATCTCTAAATTGCTAAAATCCTTGAGGTATTAGTAAATAAACAGATACTTTACTTTTTATCAGAAAATTACATTTTGAACAAATATTACTCTGGTTTTAGATCTTGGCTCAGTGTTATCACGGCAATTACACAGGTTGTAAATAATATTGTCAAAGCCACAGGTAAGAAAATAAGCTGTTGTTCAGTATGTTGACCTGCCAAAGGTGTTTGACACAGTCAATCACTCAATCTTAGTGAAAAAGCATTTCATTGGGCCTGACTAAACGTGCCTCTGTTTACTATATTACCTTAGCAACAGAATCCAGGCTTGTGTAACTGGAAAATTAAATAGAAATATCTTGAAGTGCGTTAAGGAGTCCCACATGGTTATATTTTGGGTCCTACAGTATATTGTTCAATCTGTATATTAATGAAATCTGTAACTCTGTAAAAAGATTGTATATATCCTTTTTATGCTTATGACACAGTAATATAAGCTACAGCACCTTTTCTTAAACAAGCTGATGCATACCAGCAGTAACAAAACACACTTATAGACAGTAGCTTGATACTGAATGCAATATAGCAATTTTTCTTTTTTTTGCTGGACCGTGTAAGTGGAGCCGGCCAAGAAGAGCGAATGTCTCTTACTGAGTGATTGACTGACTGACTGTCTGACTCCCCCTTGTTTAATAGCATAGTGGTTAGAGAAGCGGGCCTGTAAACTTTAGCTCCCACGTTCATATCCCCTCACAGCCAAAGCGAAGTATGCATTACACATTATTCTGTATAGATGAAAACTTAGCTGGTTACAACCTTTAGTATCTATATTATAGTAAGCCTGAAATAAAACAGTTAACGGTTAGGTTGCCATTTCTGAGGTAAGCATCCGTGCATGTGTTTTGGGTCAGGATAAACAAACACATTTGCTGGCTACAATGTTATTGTAAGCCTTAACTAAAACTGTATACGGTTATATTGCGACTGTTTCTGGCATGTAAAAGTTCATATTCAGTCTTGCTAGCAATTGCTTATTTCTTATGTTCCTAAGACGTTAGTAGATACTAATAAGCCTACTACTGGCTAATACGATATTAAAACAGCCAGTGGCAAATACAATACAGTTCATAGATGGTATTTGTGGTGGAGGTAAACCTAGTAAGAGACATTAGACAGTTTAACTGTATCAATATAATTCACGAATGGCCAATTAGCTGTTAAAACGGCTAGTGGTAGAGGAGGATTTGTTCTGGGTAGAGGCAAGAGGCTATACTGACACCAGTTAAATGTACAGCTCTGTGATGTAGTGGTTAAGGACACCGCCTTCCATGTGGGCTACCTGGGTTTGAATCTCGAGAAGGCTGCACTTTCTATTGCGGGCTGGTTCAACTAGGCTTGCCTGTTTTTTTTATTCCAGGGCACAGAACAGAGCTTTGGATGCCCCTTAAATAATTGCCCTAAACATCTCTTTTTTTAGAAATGTTTGCTTCTTAAAAATAACTTTGTTTAAATAAAAATGTCTTGAAATATCTTAAAAATAAGATTTCTATACTGAAATACATTGACCATAATTTGGCCATGCATTTTATTACTGGTGCAGATTTATGCTTACGTCACTGTTTGTATACCTGAGTGGTTTGGGAGTAAATTTTAACACCTTTTCAATGTCTTATAAATGATCTGCTGTGGATTTTCCCTACCATAATGTAATGTCGCCTTACTACTGCACTGTATTGATACTTAGCTCGATTATACTTAAATGGAAATGACCTACCTTATGTTGTTAAGGCAACTCCTAGTGACAGTACTGTACTACTGTATATTCGGCTATGACCCTTTTAAATAAACAGGGCAGGTATATGTAATGCATTGAAACTCATACACGGGATGGTGAGCCAACACAAACCTTTGTATCTAGAACCTAAAATTGTATGCAGATTAAAAAGCAATTTTTTTTTTTCCTGGAAGGCTGCATTTAAAGAATATTTGTTCATTCATCTGTCGTTGATTTGATTGGCACACTACCAACTAAACATTTTATATTCTAAACACAGGAATATTGCAGTTTATTGTTTCACATTTTATTGGTAACTTTGAACATGAACTGCTGTAAAACAGTAGATATGTCTGTTACATTGATATTACTGTATGGTAGAACTGGTCAATTACCCACTGGAAGAACACTGTCATGGTAACCTTCCTTTTTGACTTTTTTGGAAAGAAATGAAAAAGGTGCAGTGGTCTTTTTAAATTTTTTCCAGAGCTGTATTTTGATAAACTATTAATCTGTCTTTCTATTTCGATTAATTGATTAAACAGATAGAAAAAAAGACATCAACTCCAGAAATAAGTGTTTTATTTAAAATAAATTGTTTAAAGTTTTCAGTGTTTTTGTTTTTCTTATCCTTTTAGAAAGTCTTCTTTATAATACGTGTAGGCAGTAGTTATAAATCAAATAACATGCAAAAACTAAATGGTTATCATATCATTTTCAAGGCTGTAGGAAAACCATTCCAGGGTATCTTGAAGCTTGCTGCCGGACTTTTGAATTATACTGTAAATGTTAATGGAAATTGTAATGCATTTAAATGAGTGGTGAAACGGTTTGTGTATTCCTATTGAACCGTTCAGCACAGGGTACACAGTGCATGGTTTGGCAAATGAATTACCTGCAAAAAATATCTACATATTATCTACAGTACAAAAGTTGTCTTGCTTGACGCATTAGTTATTTCACTCCAGCGTCAACAGGGCTAAGAGAAATTTGCTTATGAAGGAATTAGCGGGCAACTAAATGCATAAGAGCAACATGGCAATCTTTGGCAAGCCAGAACTAGAAGACGCCCCAATATCATTCAGGTCTACTCTCTGGGAACATTATTGTTTTCTTGTTAACTATAATGGGGATTGCCAATGAGAGGTGGATATAACTTATATAACATATAGAAGTAACTCAGCCATGCATTAATGATTAACAATTTCTCAATTGAAAATGTAACTCCATGAGTAGAAATTATAATGAATGATGAATTTGTATTATATTTGATTGCCATGCTGTGCACAATTCATCTTCTGTCATCAAGGCTACACTGCCATTCCTCTTTGAATGCTCATGCATTACAGTCATTCTGCCATGCCATGAGAGTTGTGATTTGCAAGTTTTGCAACAAACAGTTTTCGTTGAATTCCAGGTAAAGAACTTATTTAAAATCTTGACTGCATGATCAAAGTGTCAACTGTGTAAACAATTACTTTAAAAAACACATATTATGTTAATTGGCCTCTGTGTGAAACATCAGGGATTAATTTGCTTTCAGGATAAATTCCGTAGTTCTGCGGGTGACTACTGCTGAGTAACCAATTGCAAATGCTACGTATTTGCAGGTTGGTATGAGACCAGCCTGCCCAAGCCCTCCACAAACCTGGCATGTATGGTATGGTGGCAGGAAGGAAATCATTACTATGGAATACCCTACTTGAATCCCTTAAAAATCTATAGCCATGTGGCAAAAGATTTAGTGGTGTGATAAAACTACAATCAAAACTTTTGGCCTTAATTCAAAGTGTTGCATTTGGCGCAAACCCAACACATCTAAATTATGGTTATGTTTCTCATTGTCAGGGTCACTTGAAAATAAATAGTACTATGTATAGAAAAGTAATGGAAGAAAACATGACAAAAAAATAATTTTCTAAATAATCTAACTTTATCTGCTGCCTTTGAAAATGTTGACCCTAAGCAACATTTGATTTGGGGCCCCCTACCATAGAAATCTCTAGCAATTAGGGGCCCTAAATGACCGCTCGTGTCGCTTATGCTGAGAACCGGCCGTGCATCAGAGCCTCCTCTCCCCCTTCTTAGGACTGGTTTTCTCAGACTCTGCATACTATTTCTTAATGGATACAATACAAGTGTTCAGGGGGATTAAGTTAAATGATTTAACACATATCTCATTTAGTGGGCAACAGGTAGCCTAGCGGTTCCAGCAGTAGGTTTGCTAGATTGAATGTCCGAGCCAGCTTGAGGAACAATCTGTTCTATGGCCCTAATCAAGGCAGTTTATCCTAAATTCTCCTATGTCATTGGTGTTAAGGACAGATTGTTAGCACTCAGAAATCTCCAGGTGAAATATCGGTAAAGAAATGGTGCAGAGTGTCCATGCAGAGAGACATGCAGATAGACCATCCAGAGAGACATGCAGATAATCCATCCAGAGAGACATTCAGATGATCCATCCAGAGAGACATGCAGATAATCCATCCAGAGAGACATTCAGATGATCCATCCAGAGAGACATGCAGATAATCCATCCAGAGAGACATTCAGATGATCCATCCAGAGAGACATGCAGATAATCCATCCAGAGAGACATACAGATAATCCATCCAGAGAGACATAGAGACGATCCATCCAGAGTGCCATGCAGCAAGTGCATGCATTTTCATATTTCTTTTTTCTGTCCTTCCATGGGATGCATCAGCCATGCCCTGTATGAGCCATATGGAATATTTCCTGCACTTCTTGCCGTAGATGTGAAACAAGAAAAAAACACCTTTGTAGGCTGTTATGGGTATTCTTTCTTGGCCTCCCAAAACACAAAGTATGTGAAACATCTGCAAAGCATTTGTAGAATAAAAAATAAATATATACATATCAATGGAGCTGAAACATTGCCAGATCTTTGAGTCCCTTTTAATGACACATGTTCCGTGGTTTCTATACATTTCTCTGGGTTTTGGCATTTTTTCAAATGAAAAGATAATAGCCTCTGGGTATACACATCATATTTACTGATAAAATATCAGTTTAGTTTATTTTACTTCATCCTTTGGTGGTTTGAAGTGCAAATGTATCCGTGGCCTGTTAGGCTAATTAATGAAGCACAAACATGTGGTACAGAAAGAACACTCCTATTAAGGATACTTTTGATAGGGATATGTGAGAGACTATACATGCAAAAATAATATTCGCCAATGGTTATACTGAATCATACACACTTAACAGCAATATAATTGAACTTGTTCAGTGATGACTATATTGTATATTTATCATTATCAAAATTTGGAACTCTATGGTGGTGACTTCATTTGTATAAAAAAAGGCAGTCGGTGATGTGTTCTTAAGAAGATATAAGTGGGGCAAAATATTTTTGGGGTGTTCTCATGGTGTTTCATGTGGTCGGATTTCTTTAATAGGCCAGCAGAAACAGGGGACCATGAAGGCAATTTAAGGCACCACACATGGCATTACATATTTCAATGACATGGTTATAGGTATACTCAAGAAACGTTTTCTGTAAACAGAAGCAGATTGAACGGATGGAAACATGTTGGTGGTAGTTAAAGGGTGATACCTATATGAAAAAACTGAAAAACCCACCCCAATTCAGAAGTTGAAAGCTAAGGTGTAGTTACCAACTATATTTCATGAAAGAATGTGGGACAGTTTTTTTCATGATTTCATTTGGGGTTTCAGTTGGTCTGTTGGTCCGAGCCACTGCCTCTTGCACACATGTACCACACCTAACACAGAAAGCCAGCTGTTTTACTACATTGATTGATAAGTCTTTCCAATTTCGTTACAAAAGTTTGCCTGTATAACTTCAACCGCCTCGTAGGAAAAAGCTTCTGATTGCAAGCCCCCTGTAAAAATATTATATAAAAAGGTTATCTGACTACTTCCATCTTCTGCAAATAGCTGTCCTTGTACTCATTCCTTTGGAAAATAACAAGTCCAAGCAATGTTGCAAGTTCATATTGTAGAGCTCTACCGCATTAATATTATTTATATTCATGTGGTAGTCTATGTGTTGAAATCCTTGGAATCAATCCACCATTCAGCAATACGTTTTATCACACGGACAGTTTCAGTACTCATGATTCTGCTTTGTGTGAAGATGTGGGATGTACCTCTATGTCTGCAAGAAGAGAGCTGCATTATGTTTTACTTATATACAAAACAATCTTGCAGGAAATTCCTATGTATAAACCCCTCTGATTCAATTTAGACATAGGAATCACCAAACCTGTTCTCAGGGATAACAATGGAGAGCCATTTATTCTCAACACATTTAGTGGAATCTGCTTTTAGTTTCTATGCTTTCAGTTTCAGAGATTTATGTTTTGGGGCCTTTCGAGAAGTTCAAACTGTTCAAACTGTTTATTGAGCACAATTGTGTTGATTAATGTGATTTTTCTTGTCCCTTGTGTACAGAGATGTCTCTGAACCTTCTGATATTATGTTCAGTAGATGATGAGATCCCCAAACGTTTTGCAATTTTACATATGATCTGTACATCATTGCATTCTGATTACCTATTCCAACTATGGAAATTAGGTTGTAGAGTGCGTGAAGGTAGTGTTTTGGCTACACCCCTATCCATCACTCCCACTCCTAACTTTCGCAGGCCCTTGCACCATAAAAAGGTGGGTGCAAAAGCACTGCTTTTCCTCCCAGTTCAAGCGAATGCAAATCCTTTTGATGGTTGTCGCATGCGTAGTACATTCACATATTCTTACAAATGGGTACGGAAAAGCACATAGCCTCTGTGTTTTTGAGGCTTAGCTATATGACTTCCTACCAATCAAAATATTTTAGCCATTGGCTCTCCAGTCTTGTGCAAATGTCTAGCAAAGCTAACTGGCCTACTGTAGCTGGCTGTGCCAAATTCATTGTTTTGCATAAATAAAAGAAAGGCAGAGGCTGGAAAATGCAGATCTGACCTGGGGAGTTTATACAGAAAATCTGATAACAAATTATTAATAGTTTCAATCAATCAACAGTTGTCACAAAGGGCTTTTAAAAACACCCAGCCTGAAACCATGAAGCGCAAGCAGGGTTTGATGCACAGTGGCAAGGATCCTAGAGAGGAACAAAGCTCTGAGGGGTGGACAGCTCTCTTCTGGTTGTACTGGGTGAACATTTTAAGATTATTACAAATTGTAATAATTAATAAATGCATGTGGGTTGTACCCAGAGTTAGTAAAAAATCGTCAGCATGACCAGATGGACGAAGACAGGCCAATCGAGGGGGAGGAATGGTCAGCGGAGTGGCAGCGAAAGTCATCAGGTATCGTCTGCTACTTTACCTGCCGCACAACCAGGAGGACTTTGGACAGGGACAGCTATGAATCTTCCAGCCTGGTAGTCCTGATGTGTGGTCCAAGGGCTCGTGTCCTCCTAAGTTTAGATAGAGCAGGACACAAGGAACATTTTTAGACCGCATTCTTTAGATTTACAATGGAGAAGGATAACTGACCCTACTACCCCAGCATAATAATATAGCATGGTAAAACCTCGGGCCTGAGACAGGGGGGTTCAGTGACACTGTGGCCCTATCCAAGGCTAACCCCAGAGAGGGCCCAACAAGTCACCCAACCCACCAAATATCAAGCAGAGGTACACCAACCCACCGCGACTGCCCTGAAGTTACAGCCTATACTCTCTCTCCCTCTTGATCCATCACCCACCCTAATGGCTTGATGGATTAGCCCCTGTAAAGTGGCTGTGCACCTTGCAGACATGGTTTCCCTTAATTCCCTACCAGCGTCCAGACCACACCTCGACTCGTATAAAGTTGCGCCAGCTGCTTCAATACGGTTAATTAGACCTCATTACAACACAAATGCATTTATAGCTACCAGGCCCACTTTACCACCATACGCCCACAGATACAACCAATACTGATTACACGCTTCCACAACTACTAATATTGCCACCACAGTATGCTTACTTAATTCTGTGGATACAGACTGCTACTTCAGCTACCCTGATATGTACACACAGCTAGAATACATACGCAGGCTACCAGTGCTACTGCTTCTTGACATGCTCCCACATCAATTTGTAAAACTCAGGCTCTCTCTGTCTTTCTCACAAAGGAAACACGAATAAAGCCTTGATCTGCTTGGCTGTTCCCCAAGACCCGTGGTGGACTTTAGGGTCTTCTGTACAGGTACAATACCAGTCTTATTCCACACTTCTAACATTCGCAACTAAGATCCTGTTTCCACATCTGTCTAACTGCTGGTTTCAGGTCTGCCTTTCCCTAACTCACAGCTGACACAGCCTATACAATACTTGGCAATATGGAACTCATCTGAGTGCTGCTGTAGCATATTGTAATGTTTAGTAGAAGCAGGCTTGGGGGTGGAGGGATGGGTTGATGCAGTCCTTTAGTTTTACTGCAGTACTGCGATGGCTTCAGCAGCATTTGATGGTTGATTGAAGAGGAAAACAATCTTTCGCATCCTGTGAAAAAGCTGTGAAAGTTTCTGTTTTCCCTTTCCATCTTTGAGAGGTGGACAACAGGACAACCTTCTGTCCAAGCTGTAGAGATGGTGACTTTTTTAGGCTCATGCAGATGGAAACAGTATATAATCTACTCTTGGCAGTATTTTTTGTCAATATGACATTCAACATTCTCAATCTTTCTGAGTTTTTCTTTCAGTGCGTTATTCACATCCCGCTTAAACAGAGTCCTAAAAAGAGTACTTTCTGGAAAAAGCTGGATTACTTTGTTAAATGGCATTTACCTGGGTGAAAATGGCATCCGACAGCAGTCAATAAACATTGAAAAGATACTTGGACAAATGCAAACATAAGGACAAAATGACTCCTGATATATGTTAGTCAGCTCATTCCATTTTATAGTGAAAGCTCATATACAAGATCATTACCAAAGGCGTTTCATACAATGGATCACTTGACCTTACTGATTTAAAAAAAAATTGTGGACAAGGATACTTGCTCTGGATTCATTATTAAGGACCCAGCCTATAGTAACTGATGGAATTGTATCTGATTTTGTTACAATTCTTTCCCTCATCAGTCTATACAGAATAAGCCATAATGGCAGAGCAAAAATAGGCTTTAAAGTGTTTGAAAAAAACCGAAATACCATATTTACAGAGTTCCAATGTGGAAATGGTAGAACATTCCAGCATTCTACCACTCAAGCCATTATGGTAAAGTGGCCTGATGGAAATCACACTTCCATAAAAGACAAATGACAACTCGTTTGGCGTTTGTCAAAAGACTCTCAGACCACGAGAAAATAGATTGTCTGGTTTTGTGAAACACAAATTAAATGTTTTGTCCTTAATGCAAAGCATTATGTCTGAAGGAAACCAGGCACTGCTAAGCACATAGCCAATACCATCTCTGTGGTGAAGCAAGGTAGTAGCAGGATTGTGATGTTAGGATGTTTTTCAGCATCAGGGACTGGGAGAGTAAACATGATCAAGGGAGAAATTAACTGAGAAATGTATAGAAAAATTCTTGAAGAGCAATCTAAAGTGCTGAGGACTTCTGACTGGGAAAAAGGTTTAACTTCCAACAGGACAACAACCATGAGCACACAATCAAGAGAACACAGGAGTTACTTTAGGACAATACTTTTAATGTCCTTGAATGACCCAGTCAGAGCCCAAACTTCAACCTTATCAAACATCTCTGGAGACACCTGAAAATTGCTGTGCAGCAACATTCCCCTTCCAACATGACAGAGCTTGAGGCAATACACAGATGAATGAGAGAAACTCCCCATACTCAACGCAGGGCTGTAATCGATACCTAAGGTACTTCAAAAATGTACTGAGAAAAAGAGACTGAATACTGGCGGGAATGTGATATTTCTGTTTTTTGCCAGACCTCGTAAGCGGAGCCGGCCTAGAAGAGCGATGTCTCTGACTGACTGACTGACTGACTGACTGATTGACGGCTAACCTTTGTGTAATAGCGCAGTGGTTAGAGATGCGGACTGCGAAACAGCAGGTCCGCCATTTGACTCCTGACACCATCAAAACACATTATGCCTTAGGATTTGTTCAGGACAGACAACATGTTTGCTTGCTACAGCCGTTAGTAGTTATGTTATAGATAGCCTAAATAAAACAGCTCTGGTGGATATTAGGATTTGTTCAGGATAGACAAACACTTCACTGGTAACACAATTCTCTCGTCCTTACACTTACACTCACCTATATTGATAGATAATGCATCAATATCATTCACAAATGCTAATAAGCTGTTAAAGTGGCCAGTAGCAAAAGCCATACAGATCATAGATGCTATTTCTCGTACTTAATAAGAACTGTTAGTCAGAATAACACAATTCTTAATGGTGTTTAGCGAAATATTACTGGCTAATAAGATTTTAAAATGGCTAGTGGCTAAAGTCATACAGTTCATAGAAGCTATTTGTGGTGGAGGTAAACTTAATAAGAAACGGTAGTCAGTTTAACACAATGCTTAATGGTGTCTAGTGACATATTCAAACGGTATGATGTCACATAATGATCCAATGTTGAAAGGCTATACCAACTCTTAGCCAACAAATGGCTCTGTAGTGTAGTGGTTAAAGACACAGCTTCATACGTGGGATACCTGAGTTCAAATCCAAGAAGGGCAACAATGATCATTGCTTTTTATTGTGGGCCAGCTGACCTAGGCTTGCCTGGTTTCTAGCTTATATAAATTTGCTAAAATTCGAAAAACCTGCTTTTGCTTGGTTATTATGAGACTAAGAAAATCTATTTTAGAATATAAAGCTGTTACATAATTAAAAGTAGAAAAGGTGAAGGGGTCTGAATACTTTTGCAATGCACTGTATACTTGAACAATAAAACAATATGTATTGCAATGTGGAAAATGTGGAAAAAGGGAAAAAAAGGTGAGGATGGGTTCCACAAATGATGTGTAAGCCAGCTCAGCATAGGCTGAGAGAGTTTGCGTTGCCTTTAATTGCATATCTGCTTGCGGTGTTTTCCTCCCACCTGAGATTGGTGATGATGTAACCTAGGAAAAGCTGAGCCCTCAGTTTTAAGGAGTGTGTAAGGGGAGACCTTCCTGAAGTCCACCCCCTCCTCTTCTGTTTAATCTGCGATAAGTACCAAGTATTTCTGATTTAAAATTGGAATGATAATTACATGTATTATCAAAGCACTACTTATAGCAGTATTGACCGGATTCCACCTACTCCTTGCAATACGAGAATGAATACTAAAATGAATTTTTCATGAAAGTATCATGAAACTATGGTGGTGTGGTGCGTAGACTTTGTTTTGCTCCCTAAGATTAAGGCAAAGTACTGGCATGCCATTGGTCTGCATGTGAATGAACTCATTTTTAGTACTGGTTGGTAGAAATGCACTCAAAGAACCCCTGTGGAGTCATTTTGCAGACCCCCTGTGCTGCATCATCTCGTGACAGCTTGCTGTAAGATATATTGATGAGAAAACTAGACAATTTCCTGGTGTAATCCAGGGTGCAGGTAAGGACTGGCTCAGCTAACATGTAGGGGGGTCCATGAGTAATAGGGGGTTAACATACCAGAGACCTGGACTCATGGTCGCTACCAGACCCCCCCCACCACGCCTCATTACACCACAGGAATGTGCTTTTCATAATGCTTCATCATAAATACTTCATCTTGGATATAGCTCTGATGATCCTTCACTAGAGAGTGGTTCTGTAACCACTGGGCTTGTCCTGAATAACATTGCCATGAAGTTGGCTTCAGTATCTCACTTTCTGAAGATGTGTGTATTCAGGCTCATGTGCAGTTGTTGAAATGTCACCCTATTCAATATTTGTTTTAATGTAGTGTGACATACTTGTGTGGATTATTTTAATACCCAGAATAATGGGGGAAAGAACAATTTTCATATCCAATTTACTGCTAACATTTCAAGTATTTCTCTTCAAACTCTCATGGCTTATTGTAGGTAGTTTAATGAGCTATCGCATTTCTAGACACTCTACTGAGAGATTTTCACACCAACGGTCAAAGGGCATGCAAAACCTGCTTTCATTGTGCTTGCAAGGGGATGAGAAAAAACGACTTGTGTACCTGAATTAGTGCACTGATTATGAAGGATACTCAGGAATATCCGTTACTTCCTATTTGCTTCTAGGATTTCTCAATTAACATTTAGGCCAAGTAGAAGCTGGGGAACCAACAATTCAGACATCACTATTTATCTTAATGTGTTTGCAGTTAAAAAAAAGGGATTAACTGCCATACAATTGAATGCTGCTTGTTGGCAAATGAGGGATAGAACTATTAGTTATATTTCATTCCCTTGCAAAAATGAACTCTGCAAGCGGAATCTGCTACACCTCGTCCTTTTGCATCTTTATTTCCAAGGTACAGTAAAGTAAAGAACTCCACCATTCAGTTGCACGTAGTCCTGTGGGTTTATCGTCCAAGCTTCATGCAGGATTGGCTTCACCTCTTCTTTAGATTACAGGTTAGATTATTAACATGTCAACTTTTTCAAATATCTTAATAAATATTTTCTAGCCATTTCACAAGATATCAGTTACTTTTTGACAGCAAAATCAATTATTGTCAGTAATGTTTTAATGGTTATTTGTATTTATTATAATATTATATATTATTTACATGCAGATACACATTTACTGCTCAGTTGTAATGGTGAACTATTTTCTCAGGGCAAACTTCTCAGATTTGTTAAATCTGTTACCAGCAACATTTTCTTTTCGTTACGTATTATCTAAGAGAATGGCCTGACATGGTCATGTTCACCTGGGGTGGCAGAGGCAGGCAAGCAGGTCTGAGGGAATAATACCATCAGGCTTTTCATGAAGGGTTTTGGAGAAAGAGTGCTGGCTCAGATTAATTTATTGATTGGGATCTAAAAGGCTGAACTTCTCTTAGATCAGTACAGCTAGTCTAAGACAGTGGTTTTCCACTCCAGGCCTTGGGATTGGATTTCACCGTAGCCCTCTAATCAGGGAATTATTAAGACTGGGGACACCAGGTGAATACAATTAACTAACATGTAGAAAATAAGTCCAGTAGATGGCGTCAATACTGAAACTACCATAGGCTTCCCTCATGCACTTCTAGCACACAAATCCCATTGATTACGTGTCCTGTACGAATGACCTAGTATTTGAAACAGATTTCTTTTCCCATGCCTCTTGAAGGTCATATATTATTATATAAAATAATTTGAGGGAAGTGAGGGGGCATACTGTTTTGGTACCATTGCATAAGGGAAAAGGGTGCAGTAAGAACTTGGCTTCAGTTGCTAATATTCGTGTGAGAAAGAATTCCAAACCCGGACAGGTACCCAAAAGACCCCCAAACATTTTTATTACTTATGTACCAAGGCAGCAGATACTCTTCCTGTGATACATTAAATATAAACTAAGAGCATCCAAAACTTCCCAAAATGAAATATTTTATATTTATTAGGATCCCAACAAAAGGCCTTTAATATAGGCGTTCTTAGGTTGTACAATGTTAGTGTAAGCCATACTGTAATATTGTTTTCTTTAACTTAGGTTTGTTGGCAGCAGAAGCTTTGAAATGGTGCTCACCTGACTTACGATTGTAATTTCAATGTTGTTTTGATTTAGTTCTAAATAAAACATCTTGCTAGTTCTAAACAAAACATCTACATGTGTGCTTGCTCTAGATCCTCAACAACAAAGTTAGAAGAGCTAGAAAAATGTATATGTGCTTTCAAATGAGTGTGCAAACATTGAAGAGAGCTATTTTGATAAAAGATGCTCTAAACATTATCATAACATGCATGGCTATTTTGATGAACGATGCTCTAAACATTATCATAAAATGTATGGCTATTTTGATGAATGATGCTCTAAGCATTTCAAGCTATTTCTGGGATTTTCTAGACAGGATGTCCTATGTATAAGGAAAGTTTTGAGTGAGGAACAGATGCGTTCAATTTGCAGTGGTCTCTTTATTTTAACCCTTCTGTTCCTCATTCTAAACCTTCCTATTCAATTTTTTTGGAAAGGAAAGAAAAAAGTGCAGTGGTCTCTCATTTTTTTCCGGAGCTGTACATAAAATTTGTTCACCAATAACATTTTTGTTCATTGAATTCTTCTGCAAATGCTCATGATATCCTTATGCATCACACCCCAAATTCAGCGGACATTGGTCATACATTGTCATATTTGGCATAAAGCCTACAGCAAGGCATTTTTGCAACCATGCAAAGATTCTTTATAGGATGAAGCCGGGTGTGCAGAGACCATTCCTATCCCAACAGTGGATTAGCCAGGGGACTGTAATTGTTTGAGCTGTAGTGTCTCTCAGAATAACTGCCAAAGAAAGTCTACAGAGCCAGATGGTATATGTATGTCATTTGTGGTGATCTCTATATTTCTTTGTTTTGTTGCAGAACTGACTAATTAGTAACGTACATTCAATTCAGGGCAAGCTATTTAAAGTTAGTGACATTACCATGCATTTGCTACAAATGTATCTACCTATACCATCATGTACTACATTGGCTGAATTAAAATACAATTGCTACTATTGCTTTTATTTGGGGAATTGACTACTTAATGGTGTGCCATGTTTTGAACCGTTTACGTATTTACTGGAGTTGGTTGCTGTGGTGAGGTTTTTTACAGTTTCCATGTGTGATATTTAAAGCTGGATTCTGAAAATAATTCCAATGTGTGATACAGCACCCCCAATTCATCCCTCTACGCCCCCTCTCCCACCTGAGCCTGAGTTTGACTGACAACTGGGTTTCTCTTTCCAAATCACATGAGCACGCATGCAAGTGATGTGATGCAATTTTCAGACACTGCTAATCGAAAATGAATCAACATAGAACCAACTAAATACCATGGCAATAATACGGGTAAGAAACGTTAGCAATCTTATGCGTTCTTATGTGTTTCTTCATGCTTGATAGTGGAGGGGCTGGAAAAAAGTACTTCATTCGGGTAGATGTTGTAAGTTCACTCTCATAATAGTAAATCGCATTAATAAAAGAAATTTGCTACATCCTAGCTAAATAGCTACACATATAACGCTGTGAAAAATACGTTTTCACACTTGCTTTATCCAGCTGTTTTTTACAAATACAGTTGTGCCCAAAAGGTTGCATATCATTGGAAAATTGGTAATATATTTACCATTTGTAAAGAAAACATGAGTGAGCAGGCCAAACAATTGGGATTCTTATGGGATTCACATTCAACATAACAGGGAAAAAAAATGGCTACAAAGAGAAAAGTGAACTGATCCCTGTTCAAAAGTCTGCATACCCTTAGTTCTTAATATTGTTTGTTGCCCCCTTTAGCATCAATGACAGCATGCAGTCTGCTAGCATCTTGTCTATGAGGCCCCAAATTCATGCAGGTGGTACAGCTGCCCATTTGTCTTGGCAAAATGCAGTCTTTGGCCGTCTTGCATGAACCGCATGTTTGAGATTTCCTCAGAGTGATGGCCACTCCAGAACCTTCACCTTTATCTTCTGTAACCAATGGAGGATGAACTTGGCCTTGTGTTTAGGGTCATTGTCATGCTGGAAAGTCCAAGAGCATCCAATGCGCAGCTTTCGTGCAGAAGAATGCAAATTGTCAGCCAGTATTTTCTGATAACATGCTGCATTCATCTTGCAATAAATTTTCCCAAGATTCCCTGGGCCTTTAGAGCTCACACACCCCCAAAACATCAATGAGCCACCACCTTGCTTAACAGTTAGGATGGTATTCTGTTCACAAAAAGGCCTTGTTGACCCATCTCCAACCATTGCGCTTATGGTTCTGACCATGAAACTCTCTTTTGGTCTCGTCACCCCAGATTACAGTATACCAGAATGTCAAGGTGTTATCAGGAATATTGTAATCAGGCTTTTTTGTGGCATTGGCGCAGTAAAGGTTTCTTTCTGGCAACTCAACCATGCTGCTAATTTTTGTTTAATTATCATCTCTCCTCGTATTAGTGTTCTCGTAACAACCACATTGTCATAGTTCTGGTTTGAGGACAGATTGGCAGAGGCAGAACGGCGGTTGGAGTAATCCATGTTTTAATAAAGAAAGAAAGAAAACAAACATACAAACTTAAAGCAGACACTAAGACTGGGTACTATAGCCTACGGCTAACAACCAAAATAAACCACATTACTGTGGGCAAACCTACAACATAAATAGGTTCCCCAATTGGAGGCAATAACGAACACCTGCCTCCAATTGGGGAGACCAAAGCACATAGAGGTGCCTAGAGGCACCTCTTCTGGCCATGTCCTGACTATGGCCCCAGCCAGCACGAAGATGGCTAGGGGCATAGCCAGGACATGACACACATCGTCTTTTTCCAGAGCAGCCTGTATTTCTCCTGAGGTTCCCTGTGGGTTTTTGTTTGTATCCCACACAATTCTTCTGGCAGTTTTGGCTGAAATCTTATTTGTTCTACCTGACCTTGGCTTGGTATCAAGAGAACACTGAATTTTCGACTTCTTAATAAGTGATTGAACAGTGTTGACTGGCATTTGCAATATTTTGGGTGTCTTTTTATATCCTATTCATCTTTATAAAGTTCCATTACCTTGAAATGCAGGTCTTTAGAAATATATTTTCTGCTTGCCATGGCTTATTATCTAGCCTGCTCAGTGCATCCACGTGAGAGCTAACAAACTCATTGACTATTTATACACAGACACTAGTTGTAATTTAAAAAGCTACAGGTGTGGGGAATTCACCTTTCATTTCCATTTTTACCTGTGTGTGTCACCTTGTGTGTCTGTAACAAGGCTTGTAAGGTTGTAAACTTTTGATCAGGCCCATTTGGATGATTTCTGTTACCATGATGGATAAAAAAGGAACAAAACAACTATGTGATAATAAATAGCTTCATATGATCACTGTCCTTTGGTGCTAACCATCTCTCTCAGGGCCTAATTTAACTTGGACACCATGTTAATACAGACAAAACATTTAATTTCCATTGAATGCTTAAATGAAATTTCAGTGAATGCTTAAATGTGTGATCTTAGTGTTACACAACTCTTAGTGCAGGTGTAGCCTACTAGCATTCCTAAAATACAACAATGTAATTACTTGTCTTGCTATAAGGTATTACAGGTAGAGAGAGGGTAATTCATTTACTGCCTACATTTTATTTGTAATGAATAACATTGACCAACAATATACATTATCTTCTCACCAGCAAACATTTGGTGGAAGTCTGTTGATTTTCCCAGACAAGCACAAACGCCGGCAGTTTTCTCAAATTGAAACATAATACGTGAATTTGAATTAATTGTCTATTGGGCCATTTCATTGTTAAGGAAGTGGGTACTATTATTTATGATGTGACCTACTTAAGCCAATCCTTGAAATCTGTTCCTGTATTTTTCCAAACATAATAAAAAAAATTCAAAATTAATGTTGATTCAGCAGTTGCTGTGACATAGGCTAGGTGTTACAAGTGGAATGTTTCACCCCTCTCAAAATTGAATCAGTGTACTTAGGGCAAAATAAAAGTACCCGATATCCATGAATTTTTTGCATGTTTTTTTAACGAAGGGATATAGAAATATGTCATGTGCATTCGTCATCAGAGCGGTCAAGATCGTGTTTCAACAGTGAAAAATTTTGGAGTGAGTGAAGGAACACCAGAATCGCACTGGTAAGCACTGAAGGTGCAGGTACTAGACATGTCTTTAAGTTCTTCAGATAAGTCTAAGTCAAGTCTCAAGTCACTGCATGCAAGTCCGAGTCAAGCCTCAAGTAATTTTAAAACTATAGGCTGTAGTTATGGTCTATTAGTCCAAAGCAAGTCCTTTCAACTTATGGTGCACTTTTTGGAGATGACTTATTTTATGGACTATTTTAAATCAGCAGTTGATAATCTAGTACTCTAATACTGAATTGCAGTATTCTAATACTGAATTATAAAAACATGAATTTAATGTTTAATTGAAGCATGATCATGTTGAGGCTGGGGCCGACCTATTCTATCTACTATATGTATTCTATTAGCCATTAGCCAAATTGTCTGACTTTTTTACATAGGTTAGCCATTAACTAGTAGCTTTGTGTTCTGTGTGTTTATATGTGTAGGCTAGTAAGTAGCTACTGAAACAAAATTAGCTGTCAAAAATGTAAAACATGCCCAATTCTTGAGAGCGGGCTATCATTAGGCTTCTCACTGAATGTAAAAATGATTTGTCTCCAAATGCTATTATGAATGGAACAGATACACGTTACCTAAGTGACTTTCAAGTTTAATTGCTTGAGTTACCAGACCAGCACAAAGCATGAAGGTGGGTTTTCTCCTTAGTTTAGATATTCTATACTTACATTCCAAAGCAAAGTTCAATGACCGTTTGGGCCATCAGTTATAGGTGCATTGTAACTGCGTGAAACGCGTCATTCACACAGACCGGAACGCATCGTCCATCTGTGTAATGTGTATTGCAGATTAGAAAGTCCATTCAACTGCCTGATAAATTAAGTGAACATAACTAAGATTTGATGTTGACTTTACCTGCTCTTTAAAAAGACCAATTAGTTCTCTCATTCAAACCCACGTTTGTTTTTGTTTTTATTTACGGTGCTCCACACATTATTGGAAAAGCTATCATCGTTATGCAAATTCTTATTATAAGAAACATTTATATTTAACCCTATATTCTCTGCATTCAGAGTATTCAGAGCCTTTCACTTCATCCACATTTTGTTACTTTAAAGCCTTATTTGAAAATATATTACACAGAGTTTTCCCTCATCAATCTACACAGAGTATTCAATAATTACAGTGCAAATAAAACTTTTAAGATATAAAAAACTAAACATAAATATCATATTTATGTAAATATTCACTCAGTATTTTGTTAAAGCACTTTTGGCAGTGATTAGAATCTTGAGTAATCTTGGGTATGATTCTTGACGCAACTGTATTTGCAGAGTATTTCCTATTATCTTTAGATCCTCTTATGCTCTGTTATGTTGGAAAGGGAATGTCACTGCACAGCTTTTTTTAGGTCTGTCCAAAGTAGTTTGATCTTTTTGAGTTTGAGTTCTGGCTAGGCCACTCAAGAACATTCACAAACTTGTCCCATAATCACTCCTGCACTGTGATAGCAATGTGCTTAGGATGGTTGTCCTGTTTGAAGGTGAACCTTTGCCCTGGTCTGAGGTACTTAGAGATCTTCACCAAGGTTCTGTCTGTACTTTCCTCTTTTAATTTTTCCTTCAATCCTTACTAGTCCCCCACTCCTTGCCACTGAAAAACACCCCCACAGCAGTGTGCTTCCACCCCGTGCTTCACCATAGGATTGGTACTGACATTTGGCATAGAGCAAGTGATGAGCGGTGCATGGTTTCGTCCAGACATGACGCTTGGCATTCCGGCCAAAGTGTTCAATCTTGTTTTCATCAAATTGAATATTTTCCAGACATGAATTGATTTTTAAAATTTGTGTTTGTGTTGCCATTATTGGGTATGGTGTGTAGATTGACGGGGGGAAATATCATTTATCCATTTTAGAATAAGTCACAAGTAAATTTGGAAATAATGCATTGTATATGTTAGACCTCAAATGTAAAGGGCTTGTATTTTTTTAGTTAAAATACTAATCTCACAGGACTTCCTGGATACAAATTTAATGAAATTGGATGCTTTTTCACATGCTGTAATTGTTAACCATTCTGACCTCAGACGGATCATCAAAGTTTACCCTTGAGCATTCTCCATTTAGTATTTAGTAGTGGGTTGAGAAGGGAAAAATGAAGACCACAAAACCCCCAGTTTAACGACCAAACCCCACAACACCACAGTTTAAGGTTAATAGGATGGTTATTTGTTGGGCTGATTACCTTATGAAGGGCATTCAGTCATAAGGTTTATTTGACCTGAATTTATACAGCTGGATATGTTGTAAAGCACTTCAAGGTGAAGTGATTTAATACAACAGGGAGCACTTCTAAACACTTTTATGCCCTTTTGGAGTTAACCTTCTTTAACAATTTCCACTTCTCTGCACACATCATTCACTGTGGCTATGTGAGGCATGTACCAATGCAGCCCACACTCTCACACACAGAGAAACAGACAGAAGAGGGATATAGTATGTATGTCTTTGTGTTAGGTTTCACCCCTTCCTTCTACTGTGCTCCACATAAAAGACACATGTAGGGTCTGCTTCTAATCTGCCATTTCTGGGGACTCAATTTGTTTTGCTTGTCCAGAAACCCACAATTCTCTTCCTGTGCCCAAGACCCACTCAGTGCAGATTTAATTAGACAACCGAATAAAAATTCTGAAGAATTAAAATTGGACATGGTGTTCGAAGGGCGACTGGCCAAAGGTATTAGTTACAGTGAAAATGGATCACTAAGTAGAGGGAATGACAAAGATTGAAAAAGAAAGAGGTGGACCGTTAACAGATCTAAGCACCTCATTACTAGATGTGTAGGCTTTCTTCTCTGTTTCACAGTCAATCAGACGTAATCTCATTCCCTGCTGGTCACCTTTCTAGTTTACAACAGTCTTTAATGTTGTCATAATATGAGGAAGAAAACGGAACAAATCGTTCTATTTTTCCAAAATGCCAAGTAAAGGCATGGCAATTGTGAAGAAAATATGCTTTCTGTGCATATGTGCCACTTCTAGGGTATTTTATTGCAGTTCATCAAATATAAAAACACTTACCATGTATACATTAGCATTAAAAAGTTTAAAGTACTTGTTACTGAAAGAAAAGCAAAAATGTTGTCCATTAAAATAACATGAAAAAGATAAGAAATCCAATGCAGATATTGTTGATTTTGTAAATTACTATTGTAGCTGGAAATGGCAGATATTTTATTAAATATCAATATAGGTGTACAGAGGCTTTCTATTCTTGCTTTCTATTCTAGATAGAGCCAATTTGCTCTGTTCTGTGAAGGAACTAGTAGACGGTGTTGTATGATATTTTCAGTTTCTTAGCAATTTTTCACATGGAATATCAGTATCTAAGAACAAGAATAGATTGATGAGTTACAGAAGAAAGTTATTTGTTTCTATCCATTTTAAGCCTTGAACCCACAATTGCTGATACTCTAGGTACTCAACTATTCTGAAGAAAGGCATTTTATCAGCACAACAGTTTTCAGCTGTGCTAACATAATCGCAAAAGGGTTTTGTAATGATCAGTTAGCCTTTTAAAACGATTAACTTGGATTAGCAAACACAAAGTGCCTAATAATGGGCCTCTGTACGCCAGTGTTGATATTCCAATAAAATTTGTTGTGGTAATGGCCGGCCAATGTCTGTGTCATGCTGGTCATTCTGTTTCTAAGTTCTGTGTGTTTTAGTTATAGTTTTCCTGGTTCCCTTAGCCGTGTTTCCACCAAAAAAGACCCGCAACTGTGTGTCCCAGGAACTGCTATTCAATGAACTAAAGGGTACTTTCAGCCCATAGTTGCATTTCCACTGCGGTCTAAAGACCCGAGAAGATTGGGCAAATTAGTCCGCTGACATACGCTCTCACTCTGACGTATGCTCTCACTGACATATGTTCTCACTCTGACGTACAGTGGGGAGAACAATTCTTTGATACAGTGCTGATTTTGCAGGTTTTCTGTAATTTTTACCATAGGTACATTTCAACTGTGAGAGACGGAATCTAAAACAAAAATCCCGAAATCACATTGTATGATTTTTGAATAATTAATTTGCATTTTATTGCATAACATAAGTATTTGATCACCTAACAACCAGTAAGAATTCCGGCTCTCACGGACCTGTTCGTTTTTCTTTAAGAAGCACTCATGTTCTCCACTCATTACCTGAATTAACTGCAGCTGTTTGAACTTGTTAACTGTACAAAAGACACCTGTCCACACATTCAATCAAACAGACTTCAACCTCTCCACAATGGCGAAGACCAGAGAGCTGTGTAAGGACATTGGGGATAAAACTGTAGACCTGCACAAGGCTGGAATGGGCTACAGGACAATAGGCAAGCGGCTGGGTGAGAAGGCAACAACTGTTGGCGCAATTATTAGAAAATGGAAGAAGTTAAAGATTACGGTCAATATCCCTTGGTCTAGGGCTCCATGCAAGATCTCACCTCATGGGCGATGTTTTTTATCTATAAAAAAGTGTCTTAAAGTGTCTAAATGAACAAATCTGCAGGGCTGCTTGATGTTAAAGGCAAGATTTTGGTATGAGAAATTGGTAAATCAGCTACTACTACTACAACTACTGCCGGCTGCTTAAGGCAAGTAAAACAAAATGTATCTCTCCATAATTGTGTTTTGCTAAATTATGTGGTAAAATGTGTAGACGGGGGCGGGATAGGGGTGGCGCGACGCACTCTTCACTGAAAAACTCATACGTAGACTTGTTTTGAAAGTTAAAGAAAAGATGGCGCCGGCGGGAATATTTGTTTGAGAGTGATTATATGGAAGGTGGTTATATGGAAGTGAGTTGGTTATATGGAAGTGAGCGAAAATGCTCCCTTTTCATGGCTACCCAGACTCAAGGGTCTTTATTTGTAACACACAAATAAAGACCCTTGTCTTATTTTACAACAGATTACACAATGATTATGAAAGTGCCTCACCAATTGATCCTCATCTGCACAGGGTTTTCTTTAATCGGGTAGGAGAAAAATCAGAGGCTTCTCATTCGTCGTCCTTATGCTGCAGTCTCTTGGAAGTATATAGTAACTTCATTTAGAAAATGTTTATAAAATGTCACTAAGTTTACGGACATCCTTACTAAACTGCTAATCAGAATTGTCCTATAACATCTAACATTCCCCTAACCACTTCAGAAATACCCATTACTTTCTGATCACTGAACCTGCTGTTTGCCTATGGAAAGATGTTATACATGCGGATAATGCTGTCTACTTCAGATCTCTCAAATGTACATTTTCAGAAAAAACTCCCCTTTTAAATAAGATTAAACAGGCCAGCGGGCTTTGCTGCCATTAGACACTAGTGACAAATTGTTCCCTTACGGAACTCTAAGCTCCACCCATTGGTTTCCTGTGGCTGGGAGAGAGATGCCGGTCTTCAGAGGCAAATATCTCAAAATGTATATTTCTGATTTTTAAATGTCAAACACCAGTTTAACCAGCAGGACTCCTCCTTTTCCTTTTGAACTCTGCTCCGCCCATTGGTTTCCAATGGAGAGACATGCTGGTATTTTGGATTTTTATCAAGTGGGGCATCATTTTTATCAGGAGAATCTCCTCTTTTTAACAAAATATGCTCTGACTTATAATGCAAGATTGGAAAGATTCAGATTTTATTTATTTATTTTGTTTTTTTCTGTTTTTTTATATACTTCCACGTAACCATGTATGCCCAGATTTTTCTTCCTATACCAATTGTTATTTTTCAGTTTCATCATAAAACAACGTTAAAATAGTAAAATAGTGGAAAGGACCTGTTTTAGTGCAATTTTTAAGCTTCAGTCAGGTCAGAAGAGGCTCAACAAACATTTGATTCATTTCATTTGCTATGGGCACACTAGTGTTCCAGCTCAGCCAACGTACTTTTTCAGTTTTTGAGGCTAGGGTGGATTTTTATGCGTTTTATTGTCCATCCTACTAACAATTACATGACTAGTATTGAAATCAAATATCATGACTTTTCAAAAACATAACGTTATAGCATTTAACATGCATCATGTGAAACATTGTGATTTACCCTAAACTGACTGGTTATCCAGTTTCTGTGTCTTCCAACATGGTTTCCCACAAAGTAGCAGCCAAGTCAATCGTTGCCGCAGCGCCAGTGAAGGCTGGCCAGTGACCCGGCGACGCATCTAGACAGTCAAACCATTTCCCCCCTGGGTCAGAGCCGCTTCTGTTATTGTGATCTTCGATCTTCTTGTAATCTTTCATTTTTTAAGCTTCTCCCGGTACTGTTTCCCGGTGTGAAAAATGCCCAGCTCACTTAACTTGCAGGGTATTTTAGCTAAAACCTTATCACAGATTGCCGTTTACCATTCCCGCTGTATTTGGTCCTCAGCATAAACACAACAAGGACAATAAGGACTTTGTCGTCGGTCTATGTGTTGTTTCATTTCTTCATTAAAATGTTGTTCTGTTTGTAAGCACAATTGACTCCTTTACTATGCTGATGACGGCTGCAGACAAACGTTATAATGGCGGTTGAAAACTTTTGCAAGTATTCTTTACAAATACTCGACCAATCAGAAATGTTCAGCACCATAAGCCCTGACCCCCAAATGTTCTGGAACTCTGGAAAAATCCTTCCTCCTGAGCAGAGCCTGTTTCGTGTGACAATGTAGTTCCTCGTTCCTGGTCTTAGACCCTGGTTCCTGCTGTGGAAACGCTGCGAGTTCCTGGAAAGGTTCATAGTTCCTGGGTATAGTTCCTGCGGTGGAAACAAGTTTCTTGTTTACTCCATATTTAAGTTCCTCCAGCCCCAGTGTTTCTTGTTGGTCTTTGTTGAATGTTACAGTCGGTGTGTTCAGAGCTTTGTCACTTCAAGTTATTGGAATTAAAGACACTTTTGTTTCTACACCTCTGTGCCTGCTCTACCTATGTAGAATTGTGAAATCAATTTTCAGCTACAATAGTCATTTACATCATTAACAATGTCAAAATTGTATTTCTGATTAATTTGATGTTATTTTAATGGGCAAAATAATTGCTTTTTTTTTTTTTTAACGAGGACATTTACAAGTGACCCCTAACTTTGAAGGGAAAGGTATATACCATTATGTTAATTGTACAAATCCGCCATCCACCTCAGCTTACTCCTCAACATCAGCTATTTCATTATCTGCTCATAATAAATGGCCATAATAAAGTTCAGTTCTGCTTCTAACGACTTGAAGCAATAGCAGAAGACCGCTAAACTTGAGACTTTCATCACGTCACACTTACATAGTCAGGTACATTTTAAAAAATTTTTTTTAATTCAAAAGCAATATTTTGTTCACGACCCACTAATTTGCTTGGATAACAATGCAATACAATAAAAGAAATACACTGGCCTCTAGACTGAAGAAATACACTGGCCTCTAGACTGAAGAAATACACTGGCCTCTAGACTGAAGAAATACATCTGCCACCATCATATCCCAGACCATTGCTATTTTTTTATGTTATTGAGTTCAAGAACTTTAATAAAATTATTTAACTCAATTTGTTTTTGAGGAATGTTCTTTCCAATTTCTTTCAATAAAATCTAAATTCCTTGAAGTTGTGATGCACTGTCTTCACTGCAGTTACTCATCACATTAGCAACACCACTAAACTCCAGATGCAACAACACTAAACACCACTAAACTCCAGGTGACCTTATCTGGTCTGAGGTATTTCATGAGGATCTGCCCACAGAATAAGTCAATATTCTTGTCTATATACAGTGTTGCTAGAGATACTGCATTATTTATAATCATAATAATTATTTGTGAGTACAGGAAAGGGACATGAAAATATTTAAAATATTGAGGTGGGGGGGCATTTTGATTTAAGACAGAAAAAAACTCCCTCCAATGGAATATGAAAATACCACAACATTTTAATCTAGGATCGCAGCCCACTTTTTTAACTTGAAACTCGGAACATTGGACATAGGACAGGGTTTGGTGGTTTAACTCCTTTTGGAACCAGGATTTTGTATTGTAAACAAAATCTTACTTTTGCATGAGACCAACAAGGACACTATATGAAACCCTTTAAAGCTTTTTTGAGGGTCTCCATCTTAGCATGCCTGGCATCTACCAAAATAAATGGGAAAATAATTGAAATTGGAAAGACTAATGTATTATTTAGGGAGAATGCTGTTGATCGTATGGAATTTAAAAAAATAATAATTACTCTGATGTATGATTACAAGCTGATTTTCTCTGTTGAAACCGGTAAATTCTTTCCTTATGCCACGCAAAATTATTTCAGTTTGGCCACAGACAACACAAACTGCTGTCTAGACAGTCACGTAAAACTCAGAGCAGCCCTATTATCCACAGGATCAAATGATTGAATGGGGAGCTACTCTCTTCTCCCAAGAACATTAATGACAGATTATGCCATTCCCTAGTGTGCAAAGAATTTTAAAAGAATGTCCTCCCTTGCCTGAACTCACTGCACTGGACTTTCTAAATACAGAAATGTCCCTAATAGAAATATACTTTTACAACATTATCCAAACCTTAAAGGGGAATATATAATAATGATAAACATATACAACTGGTCTCAGTTAATAAATCGCTGATACTGCTTGTTGGACTGACTTACTGAGGGAGAGGAGGGTCGATGTCAGGTGAGTGAAGTGTCATCTAGATACATTGTTCTCCCCTACAAACGTGATTTGAAAGAACTTTGTGAAAAAACAATTGACTAAGCAAAAAGCTAATCTTCTGTTAGAGAAAAAACACACCATTAAGGAATCAATGCCAGTCGCAAGTTACTATAAATATCACTTAACATGTCCTCCAAAGACGGGTGGTTGGCTTGTGCAGTAATCTAATGGGCGATCTATGGAGGAGATAAGCATTGGTCAGAGCAATGCAAACCCAGGGTGTCTTGTTGAAATGTGATGCGTCCCTCTCCCTGCAAAGCAATCAGATTCCAATTGCGGTTTGATCAGAATGAGATATCCCAGGAAGAATATGTTCATGAAATTTTTTATAAAACCCCAACCATGTAAAAATGCAATTTGACCATTTTGCCAAGCCATCAGTTGTTGTTACGCATCAACCAGGATTAATTTGCCTTCCCGTAATGATGCAGCTGCACTGCAAATCAGTGACTGGGAGGATTTTTCAGGTTGCAGCTTGAGAATGGCAGCCTGCGAACTGGATAATTAATATATTAATATACAGTCTCCATGCGGTGCTTGAGGTTCCGACTCTAATTTTGTACACATATGATGGTATTTCTTGCTTGTACTTGCTGAGGCCCATGAGTTAGGAAGTTGTCAATCCAAGCATGTCAAAAGTCACAACTTCTTTGTCTATCTGCTGAATTTGTTAAATGCATAGGAAAAACCTGCCAACAAGAAACACATGGGTTCTGTAGCACCCCAAAAGGCTCATGTATGTTTAAAAGTGACTATGGAAATTGGAGGGGTTTAAGGAATTTTTAGTATTGTTGTTGATCTGTCCTTAGATTTTCAATTAAAATGATTTAATCACAAGTTAGGTAAGAGCGACTTGTCTGAAACTGTTTAATGTGGATGGGTGAGAGTTTTTTATGGAAGCGGAATAACATTGGATCAAAAGAGGTGGCATGCAGGGATGAATACTTTGAAAATCCACCAGAAACAGTCGCCTATCGCTCTGTCCCCTGTACAGCTCTAGGACTCTCTGATCACTGTTTGGTTCACGATATCCCGACCTACAGGCAGAAATTAAAATCTGCTAAGCTTGTGGTCAAGTCTGTAAAAAGACGTACCAATGAGTCTAAGGTTGAATTACAAGACTGCATTGATTCTACTGATTGGAGTGACATTGAGGCTGCAGCCACAGACTTACACAAACTCACTGACACTGTGACATCTTACATCCGTTTTTGTGAAGATGTGTGTGCCAACAAAAACTTCCTCACATTCTCCAATCAAAAACCCTGGTTTACAGCAAAACTCAGGCTGATTTGTTAGTCCTAGGAGGAGGCCTACAGTGGAAACAGAACCCTGTACAATCTGACCAGAAACACACTCAGAAGGGAAGTCAAAGAAGCAAAGATCTATGCTGAAAAACTGGAAAAATTACTTCACAGCCAATGACCCATCATCGGTGTGGTAAGGCCTGCAGGTACTCATCAACTACAGGAAACTGTACCCCCACACTGCTGGATCTCAACAACTGGCTGACAAGCTGCATTTCTTTTATTGTATGTTTGAGAGGCCCCCAGTCATACCTCTTCCCCACTCCAGCACCATCTTCAAACAGCCACCTTCCACCACTGCCACCCTGTCACCTCCACTCACCGACACCCCACCTGCACTAACGATCTGTGAAGAGGGTGTACGGCAGCTCTTTAAGAGGCAGAAGTCCAAGAAGGCTCCTTGCCCAGATGGATGGTGTCACCATCCTGCCCTGAAAGTTTGTGCTAAACAACTGGCCCCCATCTTTACACAGATCTTCAACAGGTCTCTGGAGCTGTGTGAAGTTCCATTGTGCTTTCATCACTGGATTGAATGACTACAGACCTGTTGCCCTCACGTCTGTGGTCATGAAATGCTGTGAAAAATTAGTGTTCACCCACTTGAAGAACACCACAGGCCATTTGCTAGACCCCTTGCAGTTTGCCTACTGGGCAAACAGGTCTGTGGATGATGCTGTCAACATGGGACTCTCCAGGGACATATTCAAGGATCCTGTTCGTGGACTCGGCATTCAACACCATCATCCCAGACATCCTCCATACAAAACTCATCCAGCTCACTGTGCCAGACTCCACCTGTCAGTGGATCACAAACTTCAGCAGGTGAGGCTGGGGAACATCAGATTCAGCATCTAAACAATCAGTACTGGCACCCCCCAGGGGTTTGTGCTCCCCCCACTGCTCTTCTCTCTCTAAAACCAACGACTGCACCTCAAGAGACCCATCTGTCAAATTACTGAAGTTCGCAGATGACCCTACAGTCATCAGCCTCATCCGAGAAGGTGATGATTCTGCCTACAGACAGGAGGTTGAACAGCTAGACCTCAACTTGGAGCTTAACACGCTCCAAACTGTGGAAATTACTTTGGATTGCAGGAGGAGCACCCAGACTCTGCCCCTTCACCATTCTCAACAACCCTGTGTCTGTAGTGGAATCCTTCAGGTTTCTGGGATCCACAATCTCCCAGGATCTAAAGTGGCAGCCCAACACAGATGCCATCATTAAAAAAGCCCAGCAGAGGATGTACTTCCTGCACCAGCTTAAGAAGCTTAACCTGTCCAAGAAGCTACTGATCCACTTTTACACAGCCATCATCCAGTCTGTTCTCTGCACATCCATCACTGTTTGGTTTGGATCTGCCACGAAACTGGAAAGAATCAGACTACAACAGACAGTCAAAACTGCAGAAAAGATAATTGGTGCCAACTTGCCCTCCATCTAGGACTTATACAAAACCAGAGTCAGTAAAAGGTCAGAAAAACATCACAGCAGATCCATCACACCCTGGATACAACCTGTTCCAGCCCCTCCCCTCTGGTAGGCACTACAGAGCACTGTACGCCAAAACGAACAGACATAGGAACAGTTTCTATCCACAGACCATCACTCTGATGAACAGTCAACTTCAGTCACACAGTGCCAGGCACCATCCCTGTATAACAACCCAGCAACTCAGACCCTAACATCCACCTGTATACTACTTTATTTCTTTGTCCTCCTGTAATTCAGTGTTGTTCATACTGTATACTGTATATACGGTATATATCATATCCACCTACCTCATGTACATTATACCTGCACTAAAATGTTTTTATTAATTCCAGCATTGTTTGCACTGTTTGCTATATATATATATTTATAAATCACATCCACTGTCATTATGTAAATTACAATACTTGCACAATAAAATTTATTTCCAGCACCCTTTATCCCTTTATACCCTGCTCATTGATCTACTGTCTGTCCAGTCTTACTATGTTGTTGTTTGGTTTATTTATATGTATTTATGTGTACAGTATATGCAGTCGGTGACTCTTGTTAAGTGTCCTTTGTTTGTCTTTTAAGAGTAAGCACACTGTGAGTCTGTATAATCCAGAGTCAAATTCCTCATATTTGTACACATACCTGGCGAATAAAGCTGATTCTAATTCTGAATCATGAAGAATCAACACTGTTCACAGTTGCTTTCTGTTATTGTGATGCAAACTTTAAATTTTTTGTTTTCTGCAAGAGCATATTTTGATATATGCTGTATAATAATGTTCATTCATTTTAACAGGCGTTAAATGGGACACTTCTCACGCACAATCTATTATTATCCAGAACAAATATGACTGGTGGAAATATAAACATCCTCTCTTGGAACATTCGTGGTTGTGGTAACCAACTAAAGACAAAAAAGATTTTGAAGTATCTGAAATCCAAACAGGGGGACATCGTGTTCATACAGGAATCAAAACTAACAGCTGCAGAGGCATTGACATTTAGAGGACGCTGGGTTGAAGAGGTTTATCATAGCTCATTTAAATCTAAACAGAATGGGGTAATTACTTGGAATAGCAATAGACTTAACTTTGTAATGTTGAAACAACACTAATGAGTTTGGCAGACTTATTTGCATTGAGGCTCATATACATGTAGCTAAGATAGGGTTATGCAATATATATTGACCCAACAAAAAGGATCCCAATGTTTTTCATATGATCAGTGCTACACTGAGCAATATGGAATGCTGGCATCTTGTCCTTGCTGGAGACTTTATTCACGTGATGGACAATATGACTGATAGAAGTATATTTAAAGATCATTCCACGCCTAATGATAGACTTGAGAGCAAAAAGAGAATGTACTTTTTCCACCCAATGTCTTAAGACACACTCCTGAATGGACTTCTTCTTGACTGCTAATTTCATGGTTAATTATGGGATTGACAGTAAGATTGGCCCACAGCTCTCACAGATCTTGCTATACAGTAATGGGGTGGAGGACAGAAAGAACAAGAAATTGTTAGACACTGTACAGGTGTCATGGTGAGATTAGTTGATAGATATCCTCTAGTAAAGATTAGATTGAGTGCATTGCCTGTATTGTGAGTAAGAGTTTTTTGAAGGTTAAAGTCCTTCAATAATGAGTGGTGAGCCATGATCTGGGAATGAAGTAATCAGCATGTCAACCTGTTTGAGAAAGTCACTAAAACATTGCAGGTATGAATGAGGCAGGACACAGGCAAAAGGGAAACGGAGGAATTTTATAAATAACTAAGACGTAACAGAACTGAAACTAACACACAAACAGAAATAACATTACAGAGGAACAAAAAACAAACACAAAGACAGAAAAGATACACTAAGAAAGGAGGAAGTTAAATATCGACCGTGATAAGGACACAGGGGAGGGCAATAACAAGAAACTGGTGTTTGTGCTCTGTTTCAGAAGAGGGGATTGGATCTCACTGTTAGGCCTGCCAAGCACCTGTTGGGTCAGAGTGCCTGTTTTCATTTTACTGAATTCACATCCATTGCATCCTAAATCTGCGCGCACTCATCATGATGGTTGCTTCACCCACCATCATAGCCCCCTACAAAATAAGCATTAAGGGGGAGCTATCCTTAAAACAGTCTCTTGCCCTGTCTCTTGAATCCTCCATTCAACCGCTTTGTTTTTGATTTCTGTAATGTTGCAGGTACAAGGCAGGACAGTGGCGCAGGGAGAACAAATTTGTTTTAATAAATAATAAAACAAAACTGAAACTAAGACATGAAAACCAAAACAATGTTACAAAGTAACAAAAAGTAAACACCAAAACCGACAAGATACACTAGGAAAGGAGGATCTAAAATAGGGACAGTGAAAAGGAAAACAAGTGAGTGGAGAAACTAGAAACAGGTGTCTGCACTCTAAATGAGCGGGGAGAGGGCATTGGATCTCACTGCTTGCTTAGCCCGGCCATGAAAATCGCAAAGTGAACCTAGGGGACCATATAAGTCAACAACGTTAAGCTTTAATGGAAATGAGAAATAGCAAAAACCACAAGCCCAAAGCTATCTATTGCTGTGTATGGTATCCATTTTGAATCGCTAGTCACCAGAGAACAAAATATTACTGATTAGTATTTATTTTATTGTGGAACAAACACAATACTCTCAGTCAATAGCAAATATAATTGAACTTCAAACCTGAATGTTTAACAAAGGAAAAGTTAGTTTGGACCTATCTCAGGGGAATAGATTAATGTGCAGATTTATTAGGCAACAATTGGTGTGCAGAATTACGTATAAGTACTTATAACAAATGAGTAACACAAAATTACAATTAGTTAAAATTTCCTTTTAAAAGTATTTAGTGACCAATATACTCATCCTTCTTTTCAATAACTGACTTGAGACTTCCATCCATGGAGTGTCAGTTTCTTGATCTGTTCATGATCAGCTTTTGCTGAAGCAGTAACCACAGCCTCCCAAATGCTGTTCAAAGAGGTGTATTGTCTTCCCTGACTGTAAATCTCACATTTGACAAGTTCTCAATAGGATTTAAGCCAGGTGAGGAAGTTGTCCAAATCATTATTTAGGCATTATTCAGGCATGTGATTGAGCATTGTCCTGCATGAAGATCGTGACCATCTTGAATGCTTCTTCCTGTACCACTGTTTGAAGAAAGTATCTTCCAGAAACTGGCAGTACCTATTGGAGTTAAGTTTCATCTTCAAGTCCATCTTCAACCCAAAAAGGTCCAACTACCTCATCTTAAATGATAGCAGCCCATACCAGTACCCCTCCACCTGGCGGGCGCCTGACTCAAAGTGGTTCCCTGTGTCCATCAGTGATCCAGCCACAGACCTATCCATCTGGTCCATCAAAAGTCACTCTCATTTCATCTGTCCATTAAACCTTTGAAAAATCTGTCTTCAGGTATTTCTTTGCCCAATCAATACATTTCAACTTGTGAATCTTCAGTGGTGGTCTTTCAGCCTTCTTGACCTTGGCCATGTCTATGAGCACTTGACACCTTGTACTTCTGGACACTGCAGGTAGGTTGCAGTTCTGGAATATGGCGGCACTGGAGGATAATGTGTTCCTGGTAGCATCATGTTTAATTATTCTCAAGTCTTCTGCAGTATATTTTTATCTTTTCATCTCCATGTGTTTTTGCACCCTAGTTGACTATTCGCAACAAAATCTTTGATTGTCCGGTGGTCACACCTCAATAGTTTAGCTTTTTATAGAGTGTAGCATCCGTCTGAAAGGTGTTTTACAGTTTTTAAATTTGCAGTGTCAGTTAAATCTCTTTTTTTGCCCATTTTACCTGAGGTCATGAAGCCACCTAATAATTATGCACACCTTGATATGAGGTGTAATTCACTGTTGCCACACCCTCCCTCATTACACAAATACATATCACCTGAAAATGATTCAGTCCAATGAGTATTCAAGTTCATATGGTTTGAATTTCAAAAATGTGCATAGAAATAATATGATAGAAATACTCAACTGCCTAATATTTTTAACGCAGTGTAGTTAGCTATTCAAATATGGAGCTAAACAATTAGTATAATACTGTGAATGAATCAATTTACCTAAACAAGTGCTCAATCAGAGTTGAAGTTCATTGCTTTTTTCCTTGGAAATGTTATTGAACCAAGGTTTATTCTTGCTTTCTCCCTTACATTACACCCTGTAGCTTCTGTCTGAAAAATATTTTCTACGCCCCTCATTGCGTATGTATGCCCGTTCACAAACGGAGCCAACAGCGATTGCCCAAAGCTTGGCTCGAGCAGGATTGGCTGCATTGTTACTACCCAAGGAACATTTTCAGAGCATGATTCCAGTGGCGGGGAGCTGTCTCTGGTGTTAACATCTGGTCTAATAGGGCCTGATTTAACTTAGACACTATGTTTATATAGACAAATCATTACATTTTTTATGAAAGAAATCCTACCTAGTGCACCTTGAAGCTTTTCAAACAAAACTCAAAGCGCTTTGTGTGTTGCAAACCTAAGAGTGCACAAGTGTTATGTGGGAATTCACCCCAAGCATAAGGTCACAGAAATATTGTGGGCTCAAAAAACTAAAGGTACATTTCCAAGTCAAAGTCCTGATCTCAAACCTATTAAGAATCTTTGGCAGTATTTGAACATTGTGGTCCAAATGCATTGTATAACCAATCTGAATAACCTGAAGCAAATCTACTAAGAAGAATAAGCCAAAATGATTCCAGTACTGTGCTAAGACGGTACATACCTATTCCAAAGTACCAAACATGAAAGTGGTGGGTGTTGAATACTCATGCATGTAACATATTTCAGTCTTTAGATTTTCTTGCAAATAGTTACAAACATTAAACCAAGGTCACCTTACCGTTTATTAGAAAACATAAGACTGAGAACTGAGAAGACCAATTTCTGTAGTATTAAAAGTTAAATGTGTTCCCATTCTTGCTTTGTATAGGGTTCAAGCTGCTCATCAGTTGTGTTTCCTTGGTCCTATTTTTCGTTTTGTAATGCACCAAATGTTTTCAGTGGGTGACAGACCTGGACTGCAGGCAGGCCAGTTTAGCACCCAGACTCTTTTACTAAAGAGCCATGCTGTTATAATACTTGCAGAATATAGTCTGGAATTGTCTTGCTGAAATGAGCAAGGCCTTCACTGAAAAATGTATGGCAGCATTTGTTGGCATCCATTTGTTGCTCCAAAACCTGTATATATTGTTCAAACAAAAAAAAAAATATCAGAAGTGTTCCAGAGCCCATGCAGTGATGTCCACGACAGAATCATGTTTGTTTTTACAGTGCCCTTTATGGGCCCAAAGATCATTCTTTGAATTTTTTATGATAAGATGTACCGTAGATGATGATATCCTCAATCTCTTTGCAATTTTACATTGAGAAACATTATTCTTAAATTGTTGCACTGTTTGCCGGCTTAGTCTTTCTCAGAGTGGTGAACCCCTCCCCATCTTTACATCTGAAACACTCATTCTCTCCAGGATGTTTTTTTTATACCGAAACATCATTACCCAACATTACCAATATTTTGTTGCCTCTGTCCCTGCTTTTTTAAAACGTGTTGCTGGCATCAAATTCAAACTGGGCATTTATTTTTCTAGAAACATTTCTGGATCTTAACATTTGATATTTTGATTTGTAACATACTTGTTCTATTGTTTAAATGATTTGCACATCATTGCATTCTGTTTTTCTTTACATTTTATCCAACATCCCAAAATGTTGGGAAATGGAGTGGTAAATACACTTACATTCATAATAAACCACAAACTGAAATGTGCTTTAGTGACACCAAGAAAAACCATTCTGTGAACAATTAACATCAACATGGGCCCATAATTGAACACACAACACCGGTTTAGGTAGCATGTATTTAAGACTTGTTCATTTAGTTCATTGTGAATCCTTCTCAGCCCAGGCAGTATGTTTGTGTTTGAGCAGATGGAGGAGACTTGGCTGTAGTTCCCAGGGGATGAAATCTACTCTGCCATGGATCCTGTTCCATGTTTATCTTGGAGCTTTATTGGATGTTGATGTTGGCTAAGCAGAGAACCTTTTGTCTAAAGGCTATTTATAAGGGAATAACAAAGAAGTTGGCTTTATCTGGGATTTATTTTACATAGCAAGCCTAATTTCTAGTATAGTCCTGAGGAATTGTATAACCAGTGGCAACCATGACCTTCCCTTCTGATACTGTAGTATCATATTTAGGTGTTTATGTGTAAATGTGTACTGAATTTGTTACAAACCTTGTGTTATACAAGGTCACTGTGACAAAGTCACATTATTCAAAAAGAAAAAAATACTTTGTATATATGCAATACCAATATATTTTTTTACTGGTACAGTATATATACTATATGGCCAAAAGTATGTGGACATCCGACCATCACACCTATAAGCTAGTTGGAAGCACACAATTGTCTTTGTATCCTGTAGCATTAAGATGACCCTTCAGTGGAATTAAGGGGTCCAACCCAATCCCTTAAAAAGCCCCAGACCATAATCCCTCTTCCACCAAAGTTTACAGTAGGCACTATGCATTCCAGTAGGTAGCGTTCTCCTAGCATCCACCACACCGGATTTGTTAATCAGACCGCCAGACAATACAGTGTGATTTGTCACTCCAGAGAACACGGTTCCACTGCTCCACAGACCAGTGGTGGCGTGCTTTACACCACTCCAGCCTACGCTTGGCATTCCGCATGTTGATGTGAGGCTTGCGTACAGCTGCCCAGTCATGGAAACCCATTTTGTGAAGCTCCCGATGTCCAAAGGCAGTTTGGAACTCTGGTGAGTGATGCAACAGATGATAAGCGATTTTTACGTGCCACCCACTTTTGCATTCAGCGGCCCCACTCTGTGAGTTTGCATTGTCTACCACTTCATGGGTTGGTAATTGTTGGTCTTAGACACCTCCTCTTCACAATTATAGCACTTACAGTTGACCGGGGCAGAAATTTCACAAACTGACAGTTTTATGAAAACGTTTGAGGCTGTGCTAACATAATTTTCCATTTTAAAAATATTGGCACAAATTTCTAAAAGTGATTTGCCATTATCCAGTACAGTGTATGAATGGCATGAAAATGGAATCAGTTATAAATGAAGTATATAAACCCAACAAAATGTGGACAATATGAAAGGGTCGGCATACTTTTTGAAGGTATTTGTTTGTAGGGACATACACTGTCTCAATGTTATCCTCTCAGTGTAAACATTTCAAAACAAACCAAAGACCATTTGTCACCTGCACAGTTATTGCATTTATTTGTTGAATGTTTACCATAGACATGTCAGCAAACATTTGGAGTTTTCATTTCCTACATGGCAAGATTGGAACACTTGTCTACCAGCTGCAGAGTGCACAGCTGGAATGCCATGACGTGTATGTCATGTGAGGTGTATTGAGGTTGTGTGTTTGGCTCAGTGTTTTCTGGTCAAGTTGCTGGTTTCTCTTGGGGCCACAGCCTTCAAGTTAATGGGTTCCAACTAGTCAATCTGCTATCGATAAAAGCCTTTGCCAAGAAGCATTCAGGTATGTACATTACTCTGTAATGGCAACAATGTTGTCTATCTGTTCCTACTTCTCTATTCCTCTTCAGAAAGAAACATCATTGTGTGACCAGGCTCAACAGAGTTGAAGAAAAAGAGTTGTGGAAGCTAACTAGTTACTGCCCCTTTTTTCCCTCATCATGCCAGTGACCCAAACCACATTGCCCCCATCTCCCTTGATCGCAGAACCAGGTTAACAGGTTATGTTTTTTTAAGCTTGCTTTTGATGAATTTCTTCGGCAATCTCTGTGCAAGTTTTCTAGTCTGTTGCTTATCAGGCAGGTGGTCAGTTCTCAGATAAGCTAGTGGGAGAGACAGATGAGAGAGACACGGATGAGAGAGACAGCAAAGAGAGTGAGAGGGAGCCTGCCTGTGTGTGCACAAATGTATTGGCTAGGGCAGAACATGTTTGGCCATATAAAACCTGGGCCTGTGTTATCTGCCAAACTAAACACAGAGGTGTATCTGCTTTAAAAGAAATCTGGCAGTACTTTGGTGTTTGTTGTGCTTTGTTTGCACTTAAACATTTTCTGTTTTCAGATTGTGGTAAACTGCAGATGGAGATGGACAGTTAGGGGCTTTTTTCTATACCCCTGTCCCATACTCCTTGTATAGTGCCCTACTTTTAACCAAGTTTCATAGTTAATGCAGTGGAAAATCGGTTGCTATTTAGGAAACAATTGTGAACAGTGCCCTATAACATCCTGGCACACAGATCGATGGTTGTTCAAATGACTACCTTCCTGCAATGCCTTTGTGGCCCGCTTGGCACATACTTGCTCTCACACTGACTGAACGATTTCTGACCAAGATGATCACAACCATGGGCTGTAGATTTAAGAAGTACTTGGGTTGGGCACCAGTTTTTGAGTCAATAATCGTGTCAGGGTGCTGCTGCTGACAGAGCAAATGGAGAAAAGCAATGTGTGTGAGAGAGAGTAGGAGAGTCAAAGACCAAGAGAATGAGAGTGAATAGAGACGTTACTTTTGAAATTACTTTTAGAAAGACAACGCCAAAAAAGACCAGTGTATACCTAAGAGAAGACAGAGTGTAATACCCCCTGGTGGCTTGGGTTCAGGAAAGACACAGCTACGTTTTCTCTTCCTCTCAACTGTGGGTAATAAATTATGCTTGTCTTGTTGGCCCAGGGTGTTTCGTCATCTGAACACTGACACTAAAACCCGGCCTGCAGTCCGAGAGGGCCATGACTGGAGGAATCCCTGTTGGTTGCAGACTTTGTGTGTTTTTTTTATTCTCCTCCACTCGGTCCATCTGTCATCCTGGCCTTATTTATGGCCTCTCTCCTCACTTGGCTGGGTTTATTTGTCTGTGTTTTACATCATTTTGGAAAGGAAAGGTTGCTGGGTTAGTTGGGGTCAGAGAAGTGGGGAGTTGTGGTAAGATGAGTGCTTTGTCAGAATTGGAGGTGTAAGGGTTAAACCATGTGGGGTGGGTGTGTCTGCATGAAGTTACTGGGGTGATAGACAGTAAGACATTATGGCAGTGTCCAGTCATATATGTGTCTGTGTGTGATCAGCTGTTAGGTTTAGGAAATAGTGTTAGAATGATGTTACTTTCCATTGCATAACCAAAAATGTTTTTGGTTAAGTGTTAAGGCTAGGATAAATTTATGCATAGGTTAAAGGTTTAGGTTAAGGATGGATTTCTGGGTTCGATTTCAGGTCCCCACAAGGACAGAAAAACAAATGTGTGTGAATGTGAACTAGGTGCCTTGGTACGTTGCTTGCCTTCGTGTGCCTGTGTGTGCGTATGTGTGTATGCAAGTACCCAAGGAGTCAAGGCGATGAAGAACAGCCAGTATATGTGGATGCCATCTTCCGCTTGCTATCATCAGTGTCTTGTACGGTCAGAAAGTGCCTGTACGCTCACATGATCTTGTTCAAAGCTAAAAGCATTGAGCTCCCCAAAGATAATTTTCGTGCGCTCTTTAAGCTACATTTATTACTTAAAACTTATGATATTCTGTGTAACAATACATTTTCCCCCAGTCTGAAGCATATGTGTTTGGATTTCAGTAAGTCTGAAAAAACAGGCTTTGAAACAAGGAGTTGAAAACAAGACTTGATCATCTTACAGGTCTTTTTGTTCACAGATTTTTGTTTTGCTTCAGATAAGTGTCTGTTATTGTAGGATGTCCAGGATGTTTTGTTTGTTTCCAGGAAAATACACTGAGTGTGATATGCACAAATGGGAATCAGTACGATTTTACTTTGACTACAAATCCATAATATTCATTACATATCAGTATGAATAGAATGAATTTGTTATAACAGTTAAATTATACATATTCATTCACACAGCAATGCATGGAGGCTTGTTGCTAGGCAGATGGTTGCATTTGATCTGCCACAGTGGTCAGAGCGGTACACATGTACAGGCCACACACATCCTTTGTCCTGGACACCACATACATACACCCTACGGAGAGGAAGAGAGCTTTACTACTCTGTATAGCGGAACAGATGAGTGAGACTGAGTTCATTACTCATTCTCTGTCACGCACACATGCGCACAGACATACATACGCTGACTAGCCTAATTCCATTATATACCACATTTATCGCTGGAACCATTAAAAGGATTTGTTTACTCCCTCAAGAGTTTAAGGAAAATAATTAAATTGTCTAAATTGCAAAATGATCACTGTATAGTGGTTACAGCACATATCCCACTCACTTCCTACTTTGACACAACTTTATTTTCTGTTGATGGACCACACAACACAACCCAATAGGATGCCTGGCATAGATCCTAATGCCAGGCATCCTATTGGGTTGATTTGCTAGGCAGATGGTTGCATTCTCGGCTAATGTATTGCAGGTACTGGCAAGGTTTTTGATATTAATCTGCCTATGGGAGACAGCCTGCGGGAAACGAGACCAAGCTGTCATCTTACACTTTCATAAATGTAAATATACACTGTGGCTTCAAAAGGTATTCACTTTCTCCACATTTTGCTATGTTGTAGACTTAACCATTGATTAATGTGGAGAGGGTTTCTGCTTACTATGCAGCTTTTGTTCATCAGCACTCAGTTTAAATTCATGAATTTGAAACTGAGTGCTATAATAATAATGCTAATTCCATTCTGGGACAGGTAAGAATAACTTGCTGTGAAAAACGACTCCATGGGCCTTTAAGAACAACTCAAGGTTAGGATGAACTAGCCCTTTAAGGAATGGAGATGGTCTACTTCTTGACAGATGAAAGAAAGACAGGAAAGACAGTCCAGAGGTATTTGTGGGTAATCAGATAAGCATAAAAATAAACTCCTTTCCTTGTATTTTGGTGCTCCGGAAGATAGGAATTAGAGGTTCAGTTAACGGTAACATTTTAACATTTTAGTTGTTTAGCAGAAAAGATTAAATAGGATTAAGTGACTTGCTTAGGGGCAGTCTACAGCATGAACGTCCCTGGATTAAATATTTTGATGAACAACTTAAATGTAAATGTTAGAGAAAATATTTCATTCTGGTGAGTGCCCAGATACAGTATGCCCATTAGTGGCCTGTCATGGCCCTGGTGCATGGCACGTTACCACAAATTATTCTTAATTCGATTTTATTTGGTCCTGGACCGAGTCTGTGGTGGTGGTGTAAACGTCTACCCTCCCTTCTAGAAGTCAGGGACAGAACTATGAAGATTAGTACGGTAGAATGGAAGGAATGCAAATTAATAATGGAAGATAGATTGGAGAGATGATCCGCTGTTGGGAAGGGACCAGGGTTCAATGTTCAATGTGTCTGGTTCAAAGTTCAAAGTTTTTTTTATTATGTGCTTAGATTAAATGTTTTACATTTGCGGAGGCCGTATTACAATATATTAGAGAGAAACGAAATGAGCGGCTGTGGAAGGGAAAAGTTAAGGAACAGAGAGAGCCAGACAGAGGAGGATTGGAAAGGGAAGCAAAGGGGAGAGGGAATGGGGGTGGACAGAGTGGAGGGGTTTGAGAGAGCAACAGAAGACAGAGGGGAGAGGAAACAGGGTAAGAGACAGAGGCTGAAGGGACCGCAGGATGAGGTGTGAGTGTGTGAACAGTGTGATTAAGACCGCAGTCGTCACAGGTGACGAGTGAAGCGGGCCTAGGAATCCCTGTCACAGGGTTGTGCTCCTGGTTCCCTGCAGAGAGCAACAGAAAAGCCCTCTCCACGCCATTAGGCTGGAATACTCTTACCCGCCAGCCCCAACCGGCCCCCAGCTGCCCACACCTCCCCGGCCTTTATTACTTTCTAGGGCTCCTGCCGGGGAGAGGAGGGGGTACACGGGGATCAGCCTCCCCTTCGTCCTGAGCCCCTAGGTAGGGCTGGAATTTACACCCCTGGCATGATGGAGAGAGGAGGACCAACACTTTTCTCACACATCCGCTCATTGTTAAGGAGGGAAGAGGGAGGAGGGGAGAGGGGTGCAGGGGTCCACCCAGACGCCGTGGCACACACAGAGAGTGAAATTAAACTGATTTCCCGTGTATCTTGGGCTCATTCCATAGGCTTTAGGAGTCCACTCAGGGGTCCAACACACTGAAGAGCTGGAGCAAAGCACGCTGATGGGAAAGTCATTTCTCATCTGTCTCTTGCTTTTTTTATTTGCCTTACTTTCTTTTTCTTTCTCTGCTTCCTATTAAGGTTTTCCAATGGCACTCTTGGCAATTTTTCTTGTGCAGGTTTTCAGAATATTTGAGCAAACGCAGTGTTCTTGGTGGGGGGGTCAAGGAATATTCAGGGGGTTGTGCCTCTTACATGCTGGCTACACTTATGCTGTACATGCATTTGTTTCTCTGTCTGCCAGTCTCATATCCTGTATGATTTGTATCATGTAATGAAAATCTGCATATTTCTAATGCAGAAAGGATTTATCCTTAGAAGAACAAGGTCTATGAAATTAATGTGTAAATGTGTTTTAAGATGCTTGAAGAGTGCAAGATGCAGCATTGAAAATCTTTACTACAATTGTTTTAATTTTCAGCAGCAATTAGAATTCAGGATTCTGACTCAGGATTAGAATCACTAGTCCAACTCTTGACCTGTGACCTACCTTGTCACCCTGTCTTATCCAGATTTTTTCAGGAACAGTTGGAACAGGGAGAAAGATAGGAACAGGATAGGAACAAACAAATAACCAAAAGTTATCTCTACCCTTACCATAAAAAAATAATGTAAAACATTTTTAAACATGAAAACCATTTGAAGAAATGGAACCAGATTTAAAATATATATATATATTACTACTTGTTCAACCACAGTGGATTTCTACTTATGGAGTAAAAGCGACACTATATAGCCTTTGAATCAGGTGTTAAAAAATTATTTATTAACGACAAAAAATGTAAAAAGTCCATTATTCTGTTGCTGTCCCAACATAAGGTTATTATCTAACCAGCTACCTCTGATCCACGGCTTTGTACTAAAGTGTCCAATGGACAATTGGTGTTTCTCTTAGTGTCTGCATGTTAACAATCATATTCTGTACAAATATTTTTGCATGCACTTCAAGCAAAGCTTATTACATTTGCATCACTTGTTCACTTGTGTGAAACTCAACACCTGATATTTAACCTACATTTCACCTGTTGAATTGCACAGCGTGCATGTGCATTTCACCTTTAAAACTACAACATTGAAAATATATTATGCATTGCATAAAAGTTTTATAAAAAAACGTTACAGCAGCTTGCTTGCTAGATGACACAGTAGTTCCCATGGCAGTGTAATACTACGTGATAGTGAATGATCTGAAAGTAAAAACGTCTGCCAAAATGATTTGCACAATTTGTCTTAGTCGTCACCATTGGGTCTGCTAGTAGCTAGCTCCATAACAAACGAGTTACCACCAGTCAAGAATGGAGTGCAAATAGTTACGTTTCTTGGTAACAATCTACACACCACAGCTGGCAATTTATTTTCTTCAGTTTAGATGTTTAAAATTGTATAGATATAGCTATGGGTCCTAAAAGTGTGTTACATTTTTTAAGATTTTGGTTGCTATGTATGATCATAGTGGGAATGTGATGGACATGAACAAACAGGCAAGGAGGGAGAGAGTCCACAAACCAACAGGTAAATCATTGATAAGTGCCACACCAATATAGACTTTTGATAACATATGAAATGTTGAAACTGAGAAATGTTATTGTTTTTAGAAAAATAAATGGTCATTTTGAATATTGATACCAGAAACACATTTCTGAAAACAACGTAGTCTAGTTGGCAGCATATGTTGCTCCAAAAACTACATATTGTTCAGCATTAATGGTGCCTTCACAGATATGCATGTCACCCATGCCATGTGCACTAATGCACCCCCAAACCATTACGGATGCTGGCTTTTGAAATGTGCACTGATGGTCCCTCTCCACTTTAGTTCGGAGGACGCAGGTTCCATGATTACCAAAATGAATTTCATATATTAATTTGTCAGACCAGAGGACAGCTTTCCATCTTAAATGAGCTCAGGCCCAGAGAAGGCAGTGGTAATTCAATTTTTTTCAACATTTCAACATGTGATACATTGTCTATGTACTACTTTCTATTGAATTTGGGGTTTAAATGATTTACACATTGATTCTGTTTATCTTTACATTTAACACATCATGCCAACTTTTATGGTAAATTCCAGTGAAATATTTGTGGTAGGTCTCTAGCCAAACTTGGACCAAAAGGTAACCCCCTGGACAAGAACCCATTCATCAGGGAAGCAGCTAGAAGGGGGGAGGAGAAGAACAGCGGGTGAGAGAGAAGTTGGGAGTGATAGGCTCAATAAAAGAGGAAGGGGAAGAAAAAGACAGTGTGGATGGGTGTCTGAGACGTGGTGGTGAAAAGTTCTCACGCTCTCTGTGTGAAAATATATTTACAGTAACAACTCTCTAGAGCATGTGGCTGTGATTACCAGCGCCATCCCCTGCAGTCACTGCCGTGGACTCAGCCCGTGTGTGGCCAGTATACAGTCTATGTTTGCACGAGCTAGCCGTGTGTGAGAAGTGTGCGATGGTGGGACTTCATGCCTGAAAGATGTTGGATATCATCTTGGCTCTCATGATAACTAGTCATATGGGGCAATGGGAAACACACAGGGCATTTCTGGACAGACATGAATAATTAAATACATATTTTGGTTGTTTTGCAGGCCAGTTTTAAGGCCGCCGTAGTAACCATTTTGTAATAATCATAAAATATTTGCTATGTTAGTGGTTTTGACAAACCATGGTTATGGGAATGTATTAGATTTTACTTTACTTTTTTTAAACATGTTTTTACGTTGCTATTAGTACAACAAACGGTGGCGTTTCTTCATAGAACGACCAGATATATTGGAAAGTTGAGAAATAATTCTTATTTCTATTGATAATGTTTGCATTTTGCCAAGTAATTGTGAAGGCATAGTAATAGCTTGTCAAATGGAAATTATCAATTATCAAAGTCATTTCGTCTAGTAAATGTATGCTAATGTTATTGTTGGTGGTTATGGTATACAAGCAAGCAAAACATGAATGGGGTTTTTACCATCTGTTGTAGCTACTGGCAGTGGCACCAAGTAAACAAAACACGCAAAGAGCATTTTTTTGCTTTGGCTTGTAATTATTACAGACAGGCACAGTACACCACAAGGGGATGATCAATATCGTTAAAAAAGTGGATTTTTTATTCAAATTAATATCACGTTCTTTTATCGTCATTTTGTAAGGGAGGTAGTATCTAATTTTGCTGTATATCTTGGAACTTGTGGTATTTCATGAACAGACCAATACAGGTAATAGATCCTACTATGGAATTCAAATTAGCTCCTTCAAGATGGTGTTCAGAAGATCTTATGTTACCATGCATATTGAAACAATAGCCCAGGTACAAAAATAGTCATCTGGGAGACACAATGGTCTCATGAGACCAAAATAGTGTGTTTTTTAAGTGTTATGTTGCACCCAAGCCTGACACACACATCATCAAGGGGATGCTTATGAGCAGCAGGGACTGGGAGAGCACAGGACCTCAGACTGGGGTGAAGATTTATCTGTCAGCATGATGAAGATCCAAATCACACAGCCAATACAATGCTGGAGTGCCTAAGGAAACATCCTTGACTGGCCCAGTAATGCCCTGGCCCCAATCCAATTTAGAATATATGGAAAGAGGTAAACATTGCTGTTTATCATAAGTTCTCAAGCAATTTTGCAAAGGAGAATTGACAAATAATGTGTTTCTAGATGCTAGTAGAATCTCTGTAATTGTTTAATGTTTTGTTTTTAGTTCTGTAAATCTGGTCCTAGTCAACCTTGTGTTCTGTTTCGTTGTGTTTTTGAATGTAGCTCTGTCTTTCCTTTTCCTTCATTGATTTCACCTTTGTTAGTCACTAACTCGGACTCATCAACTCCTTATTTAGTTCAGTTAATATTGTTTGTTTCTTTGTGAGGCATTGTTCATTTTGACTTTTCGAAGCCTTTTTTTCTAGCATGTTTATAGGATCCAGTTACAGCCTTCTTCCACGCACCGACCAGCATGTCTTCCGTGACCAGTCTTCTGCCCTAGTCAAGCTAGTATAGTTACTCTTCCTTCAGTCCTAGTATTTGATTTTCTGCCTATCCTTGACTACGATTTTGCCTTAACCTTCTAGATTATTCACCTACCTGTTTGCTTATCTGTGTATGATCATTGCTTGCCTGTGACCACGATTCCTGCCTTCTGTTTTGGCACAGTAAACCTGCCATGCTCTGGGCATAAATCCATACCTTTGTCACCCTGAGTATTTGTCATAAATTAGTTGTAAAGGTACTGTTTTGCATGTGTTTAATTAATTAATTTGGAACAAATTGTTAATTTTATTTGTAACTTTGACATTATGGACTTTATTGATCAGAGGCACAAAAATCAAGTCCATAATGTTCCTAATAATAAAATGTAGAAAAGTCCAATGGGGCTAAATACATTTGAAAGCTACTGTAGGTCAGGATGTCAGCCTTTCAATTGCTTCACTAAATTGGTTGTTTCCCTCTTGTTGGAAATTATTTTAGGCACCATTTGCAAACAGATTTTGGGTGTCTATTGGATGTTCTTGTGCATTTGTCTTATAGGCAAAAATCTCCACACGCAGTCCTGTTCTCTTTATCACCAAGCGCGAGTTGTTGAGGGACTGTATTTGAGACAGTTCTATTGGTGCAAATAAATTAATTTTTTTCCAATGTCTTTGCAGGTGTCCTCACAAAGTTATTGTGTGTTTACACCTACATCATAAAGACTTACAATGCAATTTTAAGTTTAGTACTTAAACCAAAATCGCTTAAGATCAATAAAATGTTGTCTTAATGCTGCTTTTTGACCTTCATACATTATTGAGCAGAACACATTACTCTATCCTCTCCCTCTTCCCAATTCCTCCACCTTCTTTCTACTCTTCCTTTTCAGGCAGTGATGGGTGTTGCCGTGGTCACAATGACAGGTTAATATCACTCCTGGGGTGATAAGAGTTGGGAGTGTCTGTTACACTGCTAATCTCCTGGCATGTTTACAATCTGTTGGACATGGATGTAGAGGGTCGGAGGAAAGAGGATGAACTGCTTCACAGAGGACTGCAGATAAAACGTTTGCCAAGAGTGAGACTTGGTCTGATAATTCAAACTGTAAAAATGTGACTTGCAAGACAAGAAGAACAGTGGAGTGAGAGTGACCTTACCTGATGGGCAATGGATTACAGGATAGTAGTAGTGAAGGTGCTTATTAGCAAACCAATAAATAAATTGTTCCAAGTAGCATTCAATTTGACACCTGGTGTGGGCCTAGTGCAGCAATGTAAACAACCATACTCTGCACTTCACTCCCAAAGTTACCAGCCTCTGGAGCAGTCTTGGTCAACATCTGTCTCAGTGTAACCATTTGTATATTATTTTACTTCTCTATATTTACTGTTTTGCTAATTATTCCCATGTCTGAGTATAGAACGAAGCAGTCATGAACATGCTGTGTAATATCCTTGCTTCCTGGTTTCCTGTTCTTGGTAACCCACGGTGACACATTGGCCTGTTGAGGACAGCCATGATGGATGTGTGTCTGATTATGACATCTTAAACCTGTTACCTCTAACTGGATGTTTATTTGAATTCTCCCTGTACTGACATCATATACAGGGGGAATTCTCTTGAACTGCAGCTATACGATAGTAAATATTATGGAGAATGCCATTGAGACATGAAATGTTTTTTTAATTAACATAGATACATTGTTAAGGAAATATAACTACACTCTTCTGTTTTACACTCCCAACCCCTTGATTTGATGTACCAGTACATGGAATTTAAACTGTAAGGCATATGGGATATATTATGCTTGTGTAAGAACAGGAAGTTAAATCAATCAATCAAATGTATTTAATAAAGCCCTTTTTACAGCAGCAGTCACAAAGGGCTTTTGCAAAACACCCAGCCTTAAACCCAAGGGAGCAAACAACAGTTGTGTTGAACTTCAGTGGCTAGGAAAAACTCCCTAAGAAAGCCCAAAATTTGGAAGAAACCTAGAGAGGAACCACTCTCCGAGAAGTGACCAGTCTTCTTCTGGCTGTGGTGGGTCTTGATCTGCAACACAACCGCAACGAATCAAGCCTGGTACTCCGCAGGTGTGGAAAAAGACCTCTTGTCCTCCTAAGTTTAAAATGACAGAAGACAGAGAACATTTTGACCCTACTTCCCCAGCACAATAATATAGCAGCGTAAGACCTTGAGGCTGAGACAGGGGGGTCCAGTGACACTATGGCAGAGTATTGCCAGTAGAGTACAGCCCAATTGCACCAGTGCACAACAGAGAGACAACAACAAGACAGTGACTCCACTCCTGAATGGCATTGGAGGGAGGGCATCCCAGTGGCAATGAGATGGTGGACAGTATCAGGCCTTTCTGGTCACCTTCACACCCCTGGGCCAGACTACACTTAATCATAGACCAGCCTGAAGAGATGAGTCTTTAGTTGAGCTTAAAGGTTTGCACTGAGTCTGTATTTCTAATGTTATTTGACAAATCATTCCAAAGTAGTGGCTGTTTGTTTAGACATTTTAGGTACAGTTAAAAGGCCTGCATCTTGTGATCCAAGGTTATGTGCAGGTATGTATGGCTGGATCATTTCAGTGAGATAAGTAGTAGCAAGTCCATGTATTGATTTACAGGCCCTAACCCTAACAGGCAGCCAGTGTAAAGAGGCTAGTACTGGAGTAATGTGTTCAAATTCTTTTGTTCTAGTTAGGGTTCTAGCAGCCATATGCAGCGCTAATTGAAATGTATTTATTGATTTATCAGGGAAACGGAAAAAAGAGCATTGCAGTAATCTAATCTTTATGTAACAAAAGCATGGATTCGTTTTTCTTCATCTGTTTTTGATAGAAAGTTTCTGCTTTTGGCAATGTTTTGAAAATGAAAACAAGCAACTCTTGAGATATATATGTTCATCAAAGGAGAGGTCAGGGTCTTGGGTAATGCCGAGATTTCTTACAGTTTTGTGGGATACAAGAATGCAGCCGTCAAGGTTCACAGTGAGATCTGCCAATAAAACTATTTGATTCTTGGGTCCTAAAACGAGCATTTCTGTTTTTCTTGAGTTTAAAATCAAGAAGTTCTTGGTCATCCACTTCCTAATATCTGAAACACATGCTTCCACAGTAGCAAATTTTGGGGCTTCTCCATGCTTCATCAAAATACATAACTGTGTGTCATCAGCATAGCAGTGAAAATTGACATTGTGATTCCGGATTACATCTCCATGAGGCCGCATATATAGTGAGAACAATAAAGGGCCGAGAACCAAACCTTGAGGAACACCAAAACATACTTTTGATTTGTACCATCCATACATACGAACTGATATCTTTCAGATAAATACAATTTAAACCAGGCAACAACATTCCCATTTAGCCCAATATAGGTTTCCAGTCTCTCGAAGAGAAGGGAGTGATCAATATTGTCAAAAGCAGCACTAAGATCAAGAAGCAGCAGGACGGATGCGGAACCTTTGAGGCCATTAGAAGGCAATTTGTTACCTTCAAGAGTACAGTCTCAGTACAATGATGGGGTCTGAAACCAGACTGGAACAATGCATAAATCGTATTAGCCTTCAGGAAGGCATTCAGTTGTTGGGAAACACATTTTTTGAGAGAAATGGGAGGTTCAATATTGGCCTATAGTTGTTTAGAGTGTCTAGATCGAGATTTTAAAAAAAAGAGGCTTCATTTCCACTATTTTTTGTGAGTTTGGTACACATCTGGAGGAAAGGGAGCACTTATTATGTTCACTGAAATTAGCTCCTTAAGTGTTTTTGTTGGAATCAGGTCTAGCTGACAATTTGTGGGTTTAGAATTCATTACAAATTTTGTAAATCTGTTGAGCGATAAGGGATCAAAAAGTTCCAGGGTCCCCATTGACACCTGGTCAGGGAGGTTCAGGACATTCTCAGGACAACTAAGATTTTGGGGTCTGTAATTATTTGAGGAGGAGTCAGTTATTTGTCTTCTAATGGTGATGATCTTATCATCAAATATGTTAATATTTTCATTACAGCTCAAGTGAAGACCCACTTCACTTGTTGAGTGTTGGTTTGTAGTTAAAATTGCAACTGTATCAAAGAGACATTTTGGATTATTTTTGTTCACCTCAATCAGGTTGGATCGAGCAGATGTGAGTGCTTTTCGGTATTTAAGTGTGCTTTCTATCCAGGCTAGTCTGAATACTTCCAACTTGGTGCAGCACCACTTTCGCTCCAATTTTCTGTAGGCTTGCTTAAGTGCTCTAGTATTTTCTGTGTACCAGGGAGCAAGTTTCTTGTTGTGTATTTCTTTTGATTTAAGTGGTGCAACCATATCTAAGGTATTTCGCAGTGTTGAGAATTTATTTACTTTGTCACTGATGAGCAAGCTTGGAAGAATATCAAGAAATCTATTTGTAGTTTGAGGATTTATATTGCGGCTTTTGAAGTTCATTGTTTGCGGAGCGAGTGGACATTTAAACAGTAAATGTAATAAGACAGTGATCCGATAATCCAGGATTTATGGGTGAAATTATTAGATCTAAAATATCTATTTCCCAGGAAAGGACTAAATCTAAGCTATTATTGTGGCTGTGCGTGGGACCTGTGACATGTTGGATAGAACCCATTGGGTGAATTTTACAAGGTTTTGGGTTTTAATGTGGATTTAATTGTGACACTGACTTAGATAGCCCACTCACTCTAGTCCCATTTACAGCAGTTTGCCAGACCCACTTCTGGGAATGCATGCAGGCTTTTGCTCCAGCATTGCTCCAACCACACCATTTTCAGCAATGCAAGGTCCAGATAAGGTGACTAATGCTACCGAGCAAGATCACTGGAAAATCCTCAGCCAAATATCTTATTTTTTCTTGGTATAATCTGTGTCCATATAGCCAATCCTTAACCATACAAGCTATATTTTAACAAAGCAAACATTATAAGAAATCTTAGTGCTTGCACAGAGAAACTGGTATAGATGGGAGGGGATAATCTTCAAATAGTTTTGCTCCTTTGCAGCCAGAGATCCTTGCACCTTCCTACTTGGAGTTCAGTACATCATTGTCATCTCAGTGGCGACCTAGTGGAGGATGTTGGTCTATGAAGAATGAGGCCTCCTGAGACTCATTCTGTCCAGCCACTTGCAGGCCCTTGACAAATGGGAGGTTTTCCTCTGCAAGTAAGCCAAATAATATTGTGAGCAGTTCCATGGAAGAAAACTTTGTGGTTCCTGGGGCAAAAAGAATTTTGTTATCCTTGAGCTCAGATGAAGGACATTACTGTGCTTCTCCCTAACAATGTGCGCAAATACAGAATTAGATTTCACGTTTGTCCATGTGGGTTTGAATGACACAATAAAGGGAAGCTTGAAAAAGTTCAAACATAGTTTTAAGGAACTAATTTAGTCTCTATTAGGCAAGGGAGAATGAATTACTGGTGACCCTCTCCCTGAATCTTCGCAGTTCACAACTGGTTACAGGATTTATGCATATGGGGTAACGTTTGTAGAGAACTCGGTTTCTTTTGAAAGCGAAGGATATTTTATGAAGAGGATGGTATCCTCCCAAATCACCTGGGAGGTGATTTGGATTTTAACCCCACTACATGACAGTCCTTAGAAATTGACTAACCGAACAGGGCTCTGTTTATGCCCTGGTACCAGGGTAAAGCACCAGTGGAAATGCAGCATTAATGTGATCAATGACTTAAGTTCACAGCTCCATTGCTTTTGATTATAGGGGTTGTGTAAAAAAGCAATCCTGTGCATGTAAACTCATAGCCATAGGGCTTGTGCATTACATTCTCCCGACCATAGTATAAAAATGCCCAGAACACCATTATTTACTGTGTCAGGAGATTAGAAGCTGCAACCTTTAGTTTACTGACTCATTCACTTGAACCCTAGTCTACCCTGGCCCCTTCTCATACAGTAAGACTATTATAATGGCTCAGCCCATTTTGAGATGTTGGCTTAAGTCTAGCAGTGAAAATGTGGGTCTTCCATTCACCAGACACATTTTAAACCTGTTTGTGGTAATCTTCTATAATCCACAATCCACATGAAACATTTCATTTTACAGTAGTAACGTTGTAGAGATGAGACAGGACACATGCGCAGGGAGAACAGAGGATGTTTAATAAAAGAACTAAGACATTAAACTGAAACTAATACACAAAAACAGAACAACGTTACACTAGTGTGGAAACCAAACGAAGACTGATAAGACATTAGGAGAGGAACTTTAAGGGAGAGTAATCAGGAACACAGGTGAGGGTAATAATCACAAACAGGTGTCCTTGCTCCACGTGAGGGAAAGAGGGTATTGGGTCTCACAGGCAAGGCAAGCCTGCTGTGCCAAACCATGACAATGTTACAGTTATGGGTGTATGTCTTCCTCCCTTGCAAAAAAGAAATGCTAATCTAGTTAAATGGATAACCCAATTTGTTAACATAATCTAAAGGAATTATCCTTGTGTATGACCACAGATTGAAAGGCAGATGACAGTATAAAGGTAAACCTGACCCAGCTGAGGTAACCCTGACCCACTAACAAACATAATTGGAAGGAGTTTTTGCTGATTGATTAAATATTGACAAATGTCCCTGATAAATATAAGGCAATTCAGAGAGCTGATATGTTTTTCAGAGAGCCATACCTTTATTTAACAAAATACATTTTACAAATGTTCATGAACAAGCTGTCTTCACTATTACCAAAATGACTGAATTTCTATTATACCAGAAGCCAAGCTAGTACTAGAGTATTCCACTAGTTTTTGCACTTCAATTGCTGATAGGTACGCTCCATATTAAAGAATATGAGTGAGGAACAAATCCAACCCCTGGTTAAATTCTAATGTATCTGATGCTATTCAGAAAAGAAATGTGGCATTGGTTAAGGCTAGAAACACTGTTTCAAGATCAGACTGGAAACTTTTAAGCAATTATGAAAGGTATGTATAAAACCTGTTTGAAATATGAAACCTGTCTACTTTGTAAACATACTATGGATTGTAATGGGAATCTGGACACATTATGGAAAACTATAAAAACCCTAACTCTAACCCTTGAAAGAACAGTTGCCTGTGCCTTACTGTTATAACAGATAATGTATGAATCTGGAACTATTGTGGTTCGTTTAAACACCATTTTATTGCAGCCCATTATCTCTTAGAGAAAACATATTTGCCTACCCCAAGTGAAATAAATGAGAAAAGAATTATCTATTATGCTGATGCCACGGAATCAAAAACCAAATAGAGTAAAAATAAGAGTAAAAGATATATTTGGCATATCAGTTTATTTCTACATTTAGATGAATTCAGTAATTTCATTGGATTGTATGTTTCGATTGCTGTCCCTTACATTAGTCAACTAGTATTGAACCTTCAATGTCCATGCAGTCATGCCTACTTCAATTTTGTTACCATTATTTTACCAGGTTGGTATGCCAAGAACGCATTCTTATTTACAGTAACGGCCTTGTGAAGAACATAATGTTTCTTATAACATGGCATGATCTTTTAACTGATTTCATTCATTTGAGTCAGTACACCATGTGAGTCAAAGCACCCCAATGCTTGACACACTGCTGGCAAACAGTCAACTGACAGCCTCTGACATGCTGTATGTTCAGAGGGAGATGTCAGTGTGAGTATGAATGGGGGCTGCAGCAACCGGATATGCTGAATTTTTTTAATAGTGTCCGCAATTGTGCCAATAGTGGCTTTAACATACATTGGATTGAAAGAACAATCTCTGATTGGACCATTAAATTGGACCATTAAATCAAATTTAACAGGTCTGCTTTATTGTTGCAACTTCTTTGCCTTTTCATTTTGAAAATGTTTATTATACAGGACATAGTTGCTTATGGAGCTATTCCTTCATTGGGAGGAAGAGGGGTATTCCTTCATTTGGAGGAAGAATGAGAGGGAGAGGCTCACATGCAGCTGCACACACAACCCATGACAGTCACAACTAGTGAGTTTGATATCAGGACAAGAATGATTTGCATTACCATTACACCAACTTTGTGACAGTCTGGATTGCTGCCTCAGTGGCCAAGACACTTGACCCTGGTCTGCTGGTTATAAGACACTTGACCCTGGTCTGCTGGTTATAAGACACTTGACCCAGGTCTGCTGGTTACAAGACTCTTGACCCTGGTCTGCTGGTTATAAGACCCTTGACCCACGTCTGCCGGTTACAAGACTCTTGACCCAGATTTGCTGGTTATAAGACACTTGACCCAGGTCTGCTGGTTATAAGACTCTTGACCCAGCTCTGCTGGTTACAAGACACTTGACCCAGCTCTGCTGGTTATACTTGCTTGTTGGCTTGTGTAGTAAGCCCATAAGCCGTCTATGGAGATGTTAGAACAAGTCATCTTTAAAACCGACTAACTTGGTTACGTGGGAATAAACACAAGTTAATAAGCATTGCCTGATCTTTTCCTGTAAGAGTGTTTGATACATTGGATTTTTCTTTCTTAGCCAGAGCCCTCAACTCCACAGTGTACAGGAGATAACCATCAGATATGACCACAGATATCAACCAGCTGCTTTCAGATAAGGTGTTTCGTTAAATGACCCATGCCAGCCAGCCAGCTGTCATGACCTGTCTTTCTCATCATGCTGCCTAGCACTTTTAGCGTGAAAAAGAATAACAGGAACATCATTCTGGCGTCAAGTTATTTGGATTTTTTTTCCCTTTTTATTACTGACTTACATTACAGTTTAGCATGTTCACATTTGTTTCAATTTGACATTTTAATGTGCGCAAATCATACACAAGAGACTGGATAATGTTTTGTTGTCATGGTTATTAAGGCTTGAGAGCCTGACCATTTGATCGCTTGAATGGTGTATGTACAAAAAATGAACAAAGCAGTAACAAATTTCCGTATGTGAATGTCCCCAAACAAACAGACCATGTATTTAATTGGATGGAGAGTGTTTAGTGATTCCAGGGAGGCATCTAGATGTGGGGTCGTTTGGGTTTGAAAGATAAACAGACTCTCCCTATAGTTTACTGACCTATAGTGTTGGACTTCAAGGAAAAACACAGGCTTAGAGAAAACAAGTCCCCCCCATTTTGATGTGAAAACAATATAATCTTGGAGGGGGGACATGTCTGACATACCTGTTATTGGCATTCTGGCTCCATAATTCAATAAGGTATAAACCAAATGGATGAGATGCAATAAAGCAGGCATTTACTTTGCCCGCTATGAGCTCATAATCCAATACTGCGGAGTGCTGGAATTTAAGAGCAGGCCTGGGCCAGGCAGGGCAGGATTAGGATACACTGCCCGGTGGACAGGGATAATGGCTTACAATCAACCCACAGTGACGTAGTACCCATGATACAACAGGATAAACAGGCAGAGAGATGCTAGTGGTAGGAAACACATAGTGATGGAATCCACAGAATGTTCTTGAAGTTCATGAAGTGCATGAAGCCTGGCTGGCAGGATTCGGTGGTCATGACTGACCTGTGCTATGGAACATACAATGTGTTGCAGTTTGCCTCTAGGTGCTGACCCAAACCAGTCAGCGATGGAGGAGGCGAGCAGGGCCTGATGAGTAGTGTAGGGTCAGGATTGACCGGGAGATTTTTTTCTTCAGCTGCCGTAGGAGATGGGAGACAGTGAGAAGTGGACAGAAGTTGGTCTCTTTGTCATTTGGAAAGTCAGTGGTCTCTTACCCCTACTTACCATCAGTGAATTCTAATCTCCATGGTCAGTGCAGAGTAAAAGGCTTTCTCTTTCCAGACAGGTAGCCGCTGAGCACTCACTGATCTGTGTGACAGTTAGATGGCCTTCCTGGGGATCTAGTTACTGTCACTGTGATACTTCAGAGAGAACCACTCTAATACAAGGAGTGGACTTCAGCCGTCCAACCCTCGTCAATGCCGCATTTAACCATGACACATGGGCAAAGCTGACATGGGTAAACACGTAAAACCCAACACGCCTCCTCCCCACACACCCACATACAACAATTTGATAGATGTTTGAATCTCAGTCAACCAACTGTTAGGAAATTTTACAGAGAAGATATTTACTGCAGTTGTCAGTAGACGTGGTTTATGCAAAAGCACATGTTTATTGTATTGTTCTGCAACACCTAGAAGCTTCACAGAAGTCCCCTGAAGGTAATCCAACACAGGTTTGTATGAATTACACTGAAGTCAATGCGGGGTAAACAGTGCTGAATATACATTTGAAAACCCCTAGATGATCTAACTTCAAAACAAAACTCCAAATGAAATGTTTTTTGACTATCTGTTTTGCCTTACCAATACTTGTAGACATTTCAACACAGACAAACACACTCTAACACACAAACATATCACGCAAAGTGATCCCCAAGTGCACACTTACACACTCACATACGCAGCCGCTACTCCTGCTTTATGTATAACTTAATGCTATTTTCTTTTTTACATTTCAGTCATTTACAGAGAAATGTATCTTCGTAACTTTTACCCTCAGTGTCTCTCTTCATCTATCCTGCTCCAAGCTTCCCTCTCTCTTTTCCTCTCGTAACTCAACCCCATTGAATCACCAGGTGATAAATGATGATTTCTTACCAAAAGCATGGGTGGTTTCCGTGACCCTGCTCTCTGACCCCAGCTCAGACAAAACAACAAACCTCCATTATGTATCCTCTGCCCTCATGGCCCTTTCCATTCCCTTACACACCAGGTAGCTTTGTCTCTCTCTTTTCCTGGATATACACCCCTAAACGCCACATATCTTTCAACTGGCCCATGATGCGCCTGGTCTCTCAACATTGTCAGTGCTTTTAATCAAAATTGTGCCTGAAATGAAACCATTTTCCTATATTTGGCCACAGCTTGAGTGCCATGTTTTGATGTACATTTTAGTCCACAATAGCAGTTAGCAGTCCAGTGGGTATTTTGCACAGTAGTTTTACAAATGTCATCATTTTCATCCGACCTAGTGCCTGGGTAGTACCAGTAATGTACCTAATGTTGCTGTCTGTTGTTGATTATGCTGTCTTCCGTTCTCTGCTTTTTTATGCAGCCGCATGCAATACAACACGGGTAAACCCCATCAATATAATTTAATGTGACACAATGCGTGCCACTCAAGGGTAAGACATTCCCAAGCCTTAACAATTACATGTGTGCAAAACGATATCGCAACCGTCATCTGAATTCCAACACAGCAAATATTCAGAACACAAAAACAAAGTGGGCAGACATAGCCGCTCAAAGCTGGCCAATCTCATATGTAATAACTAATCTCCATCAAGATAAACATTTCATTTGTATTCTAATCTAGCAGACGCACTTATACGGAGGGTTTTACAAATTGTTTTTAATGACTTTTTTCATAATGGCCAATTCTTTTAATAATACCCACACCAATGGTTTGGCAATCTGTTGAGAACTTCGTCCCACAATCAGTGGATTACTCATTTCATGAACACTGAAGTAGTCATTGACAAGGTTAGAAATAATAGTTTTTCGTAAAAATAATAATTTTGCCTTTGAAGAGACCCCATGCTTCCTGATGTATCGCCTTGATGGGCATTTTGTACACATCATATGGTCAAGCTGCTCCCACAACACCTCAGTAGGGTTGAGATCCGGTAACAGTACTGACCACCCCATTATAAAGGGAATACCAGTTGACTGCTTCTTCCCAAAATAGTTCTTACATAGTTTGGAGCTGTGATTTGGGACAATATCCTGATGTAGGAGAAAATTGGCTCCAGTCAAGCACCATCCACAGGGTATGGCATGGCATTGCAAAATGGAGTGTTTGCCTTCTGTCTTCGAGATACCATTTACCCTGTACCAATCTCTCTCTTTACCTCCACCAAAGCACCCCCACATCATCACATTGCCTGCACAATGCTTGACAGATGGCGTTAAACACATCACAGTTGCTGATTTAGACTAGATACAAATCTAGTCTAAGGAAGTCCAGTTGCATTGATTCTGTTATCAGCACAACAGTTTTCAGCTGTGCTAACCTACATTCCAAATATGATGGAATGCTCTATAAAATGCTAATAAAAACAGAATGCAATGATGTGCAAATAATTTATCTCTATATTTATTTGAAAATAGTACAAATGTTGAAATTGTATTCAAACTACATACTCATTTTGAATTTGATGCCAGCAACACATTTCAAAAAAGTTGGGACAGGGGTTTGTTTACCCATGTGTTGCTTTACCTTTTAAAAATATTCCTTTAGGAGTTTTGGAACTAAGGAGACTGATTGCTGCAGTTTTGAAAGTGAAATGTATTCCCATTCTTGCTTGATATTGTATTTCTGCTATTCAACTGTTCAGGGTCTACTTCGTCATATTTTTTGCTTCATAATGCACCAAATGTTTTCAATGGCTGACTAGTCTGGGCTGCAGGCAGGCCAGTTTAGATACCGTACTCTTTTACTATGGAGCCACACTGTTGTAATGCATGCAGAATGTGATTTGTCATTTTCCTATGGAAACATGTCGTCCGGATGGCAGCATATGTTGCTCCAAAATCTATATACTGTATATTGCTCAGCATTAATGGTGCCTTCGCAGATGTGCAAGTCACCCATGCCATGTGCACAGTTGCCGGATTGTCCCTCTCCTCTCTAGTCCGGAGGAAACAGTGTCCATGATTCCCAACCGAATTTCAAATTTGGATTTGTCAGACCACAGGATAGTTTTCCACTTCCCCTCAGTCAATCTTAAATGACCTCGTCCCACAGAAGGTGGTGGCTTTCTGGATTTTGTTTAAGGTTTCTTCATTGCATAGTAGAGTTTTCACTGGCATTTGAGGATGCAGCGACGTACTGTGTTTGCAGACAATATTTTTTGGAACTGTTCCGGAGCCCATGCAGTGATGTCTACTACAGAATAGTGTCTGTTTTTAAGGCATCTGAGGACCACCCATTATTGGTGGCCCTCAACCTTATTGGTTGCACAGTGATTTCTTCGAATCTTATATTGAAATTATGCACCAAACTCTTTGAAATGGCATGTGTTATTGTTAAATTGTTGCACTATTTACCTGCACAGTAACTGACATAACAAATTAGGCATTATGATTTGTTCAGGATAGTTTAAAACTTTGCTTGTTAGAAGCTTCAGAGGCTACATTATAGTAAGCCAAAAGTAAAACTGTTTCTCGTTATTTTGCGATGGACGAACTACACCGACAACTAATATATTGCTCTCGATTTCGATTTACATAGCGTAGTTCACATGTAGTGGTTAGCTTTTCAACTGTCATTGTTTTCATTATATGTACTATATAGCTATTAGCTAGCCATCAAGTGATCTCTTTGTCATTTAATGTGTTGAATGGAGTGTAGCAACCCTGTTATATCTGTTGATGAGTTGGATTTCAGATAATAATGTAAGGAACTAGTTTAAAACCCTGTAGTTTTGACTAATTGGTTTGACAGTGCAAAAGTATATACACACCACATCTCTACCCAAGAATTACACGCAACTCTACCCGCTGTTTAAATAGCATTGTGGTCAAAGACACAGTCAAATAGAAAGACGTGGATTGAATCCAGCCTGGGACAACAATATTCATCCCTTGATAGCAGACTGGCAGAACTAGGCTTGCCTGTTTCCTTTTCTTGTTATACCCAGTCATGTTACTGATCTGTTGCCAATCAAACAAATTAGTTGTGAGATGTTCCAACCTGGATTTTGTTTAGCATGACACAACCTTTCCAATCTTCTGTTGCACCTGTCTGAACTTTTTTGAAACGTGCTACTGGCATCAAATTCAATATGGGCATATATTTTTCAAGAAACAAGATCGTCTCAGTTTCAACATTTGATAGGTTGTCTTTGTATTATTTCCTATTGGATATAAGATTTACGTGATTTGCACATTGCATTCATTGCGTTTTTCTTTCCATTTTACAAGGCATGCCAACATTTTTGCAAAAGGGTTTTTTAATGATTCATTTGAATTAGCAAACAAAATGTGCAATACAGGACTGATGGCTGCTGATAATGGGCAACTGTACGCCTATATAAATGGACAAACAATGTGCCTTTTTTTCGAAAACAAGGCAATTTCTAAATGACCCCAAACTTTTGAACAGTAATGTTTATACAGAATATATACGTTAAACTCAGATAATAATACAGTAAACTAAAATAATAGTACATATTTTTAAAACATAATGTACAGTATATTTTGATTAAAGGGACAAGTAGGCCATCTGATAATGGGGTGTTTTAACATCTGCATAAATACACTTAAATACACACTGGAAATCTATAATTTAACCTTTAATTCTTTAATGATTTCAATTCCACATTTTCAAATTCTGATCTGAAAAAAGACTCAACTGCCACAATATTTATAGAAGGAGCTGCATACATTATGCATAAGATTTCACCATGTTGTGAACGCTTAATAGCCTGTTACGTTAACTAACCTTCTAGATTCTATGAAATGATTCCAACATGCTATGATGTGGTACAGGCGTGGGAAGCTAGGGTTCCTGCTCCATTACACATTCCGTCCCCCGCCCACCTGGATGAGATGACCTCCTAAACGTCTCCAATTACTTAGCCAATGACAGACACATACACACACCCACAGCCACTACCAGACAGATTAGTCTGACCAGGGGAGGTGCAGATGGCCCTGATAGCAAGGTAGGGAGCAGAGGGAAAGAGGGACACAGGATTGGAGGGAAAGGGTCAGCGTGAGAGAGGAAAGTGGAAGGGTAAGAGACAGTGGAATGATGATAGAACTAAACTGAGGAAGGTGGCAGATGCAGTGTGGACGAATGCAATACAGGTCATTAATAAGGCAGAAGAAGAAAATGTGGTCCCAAAATGTCAGAATGAAAAATCTGAACTCTTTCAACAGATACACACAGGCTGCCCTGTCAGTCTCTCAGTGCAAGGCTTCATCCCCTCCACACCTCCAGATAAATGTGTCTACCTCTCTCTGCCTCATCCACCTTGACCTATGACCTGGCAGAAGAACACAAAGCCTTTGTTATTGTCTGTGAGGGGGGCACAAGCAAACCCATACACCAACCATGGGTTAGAGCACAGCAGGGTTCTTCAATGACTGCCTGCCTTGCCACTTACTCCCTTCTCTTTCTCTAAATAGATCTATCTTCATTGTGCTGTACATTTCCACATTTCTGTAAATACAGTATCTCTATTTCCCTCAGTCACTCTACATTTCTCTATCTCGTTACATGCATATTAACTCTTTGTACACAGAATCTATATTAACCTCATTTTTATTCCTCTCCTATCCTTTCCGTCAACCTTAGACTGCCCATAAACATGAATGTATTTTTCCAGCAAAAGATGATAGATGAGTCATCTGAAAAATAATGCTTGTGGAAGAATTTCGTTTCAGGCGGCTGTGGTCAAGGTGATGAGAGGACTGACCCTGTGCTTGGACATGAATAGAGTGTACTCATAAGGTTTTGGGGAGAGTTCTACAGTCACTTCATTGTCCTGAAAACATACATGATTACATTTATTCTCCACCCCACCCTAATCCCCACACTTCCCACAAACACGCACATACACAAATGCACATACAAACCCCAAAATACCACCTTTTCTCAAATCTCACAGAAAACCATCATGGCGTTTAGGCCAGCAGCTTCTGGTCTGGCTCCATGAGATGGAGACTGGAAATCACAAGTCAGTACAGTGCTGACCAGAAGCTAAGCTAGCCACTAGACTACTAAAGGAAACTACTGTTGAGTGTAGAATTTTTCTCCTAATCACTCCCATGTGGATGTTTTGCTTATTTGTGTTTTATGCATGTTATCCTCGATTCAGATGCATAACATTGCATGTTTTGCAGTCTTAATGTTGGGGTTTTCATGGCTGTCAGTCAGTCGGCCCTACTAAATGGGTAAATTGTAGACAGTATTCATGAAAAGTCAATAATTAATTTCCTCACAGACAACCAAAGCTATGGCAGCGTAATTATGACTAACCTGCTCTGCGGCAAAAGTAACAAGAGAGATGAAGGAGCAATGAGTATTTATGTATGTGCTGCTTGAACCCCTGGCCTGTCCCATACAGCCTCTCTGGGCTTGTGTGTGAAATATCTTGTTACAAGGCTTCTTCCTGTTTATTTAATCAAGGGGAGAGGGAGAGAAAGGGAGATAAAGAAGGAGGAATTGACAGTAAGAGGGATTGACGGAGAGAGAGGGAAAGAAAAAGACAGAGACAAAGGGATACATGGAAAATAAATGAGCGGACAGCATACAAAACATCTCAGTTTGTTGATTTCTTTGGGTTTGATAATACAAATCTTGTTGATTGACTGTAGTATTTGAAGGGTTATTGAGTTATTTGAGACCATCAATCATTTTTGCAAGAGATTTTACCTGGAAAAGGGTGATATTTCCATAGAGTCAGAAGCGTGGCAAAAAACGTGTCACTTGAGTAGTGATATGTTGGGCATCAAATGTCTGGCTTAGGGCTTGTTTACATTATGACAAAGAGAATAAAACGCTAGATGCTGTAGACATATCTTTGTTTGCATTATCATTTCCATAGCATTTGAATATGCATGTGCATTGCACTGAAACTTGATAGAGTTCTGACACAATTGTTATCAACCTTGCAAAACTCTCATGATCTCTATCTACAATGTGGCATAAACTACCTCGGAAGGTGGCTTCTCAGGCTAGCGATATCTGTAAGTATGCACAACAAAGTTATTGAGCGCCTCTAGTCTTATTTGATATGTCTTGGAAAATGAAGCGTACTGTATCTAAGCTCTTAGTAGCATTTGACAAGTCAGTACAACTGAAGGAGTCTATGTGTCTATTTTCCTTGCCCAACATTCCTAACATATTGCTGTTCCACAATAACTCTGGTGGTTCAGCCTGTCATTATTCATTACATAAAACTCTTAATTTGAATTACATATTTACAATTTCTATTGGGTTGGACTGACTGAAAAATTGAAAGATCCTAAGTTTTGAATACTATCATTCATTTTAAAACAAACACTAGCAATGGAGCTGACACGTAGTGTGTGTAAAATGTGTTTACAATCTTGTTTGTGTCTCAGTGTGTCTGTTAGTGCAAAATCAATGCCTTCAGAAATGCCTTATCCAACTAGCTAGCCACTCAAACAAATCTCACACACAAAAATATGTCCCTCTCCCCACATACATACATAAAAAAACACTATTATTCCACCAAGCCATATTAACTCAATTCAAAGATGAACATATCCATATGTACTATTCCTACTGTACATCTCACTGCCTCAGTGACTCAGAAATGTGAAAAACAGTTAATACAGGATAATGAACTGACACCTCCAAGAGTTGCTCAACAGACCAGAGGGTCTGATTGGGACATCTAAAAAGAAATAAGACAATTTTTTCTGCTAATGATAAGAATATGGCTTCTTCTTGCTGACAGGAGGCATGGAGTCAGAAAGACAGTCACCACAAAGTCCCACACAATCTAACTTAAGGTAAGATGAACACATGGATGCTCACACATACACAAGCAAGAAGATGTATAGTAGTCAGCTAGTATTTATTGGGAGTGCTAGATGGTCAATGCAAGGTAAGTGTTGTGGTTATGTGGATCCAGCCATCAAGAGGAATGTCTGGTACCCTATGGTCTCCTGGGATGTCACACCCATTCCATCCCAACCCTGAGATTATTCAGCTGCTTTGCATGTCTGAAACCAACTAAACATCTGCTTTCACTTCTTGCTTTGTTTGTGAATTAAATATGAAAATATGCAGAGCCTAAAAAAAAAGTGGGTCTGGTAAAAAATATTATGTTGGTCTCAGGGAAAACTTGATGGGGTATGGAAACTGGACCTCTGAGATGGTGAGATAGTGGGGGTGAGAGAGAGAGAGACTGAGTTTCCATCCTCAGGTTCATGTCATAGTCTACATGACAGGTATGCATTGAGGTTTACAGATGCAGCTATAAGCAGCATACTATCGCAAGAGAAGTTTTTCATCTATTTTACCTCTTCCTTAGACTTGTAAGCAAAGCTTGCTGACAACCGCCTACAACCTGCTGTTCAACTCACCTTCCCTTCCTCCCTGTTTTCTCCCAGAGGTCTGACCTGCTGAGAAGTTGAAGTCATATAATAATTTGTCGGTCAGCATTAACATCTTGAAATCTTGCCAGTGTAAAAAGGCTTTACTGGATGAAAATGTGCAAATGTTTTAGTTCTAGTCAAGATACTAGCAGCCTCATCAGACTTTAAGTTTATTTGGTGTTTTATCCAGGTAGGAGTGATGTACTGTTTAAAAAGACAAACAATCATCAATATAGTAAAGTGCACCAGTGTGGATATACAGTAGGCCTTTGTGATATAAATATACAGAACAGTCACATATACAGAACAGTCACATATGAGTCACATATGAAACCAGAAACAATTAATATATGAATTGCACACTTAAAGAACTAACCTCTAAAATATTAAATATCAGCATCTATTTTACATACAATTTTGTTTTAGGTGTACATTTCTTTTTGCACAGAAGGCATAGAAGATAATGGATGTTTGAAAAATTCCTAATGTCTTGTATCTCTGTCTGTGCTGTCTTGAATTAGCTAGTTGCCAGAACTGGTCTAGACCATGGATTTTTATTAGGCACCCTGTCTTCGCTTAGATTTAATATCAGTGGATGGGTGGAGTTCGCTGTAATATAGAGTGGTGAAAGCATTGAGGAATACATGACGAGCACACTTGACTTCAGCATGGATGAGCTTTATTGCATAATTTTTTTTAGAAAATGTTTTGGATTTCTTTTTCAATATTACAAAGATATGCTGTTGAAAAATGTTTCACATGTTTGTCAAAAGTGAGATACATTTCCAGAGTAACATTGAGGTCCTACACAGTTTATATTTTTGAATGACTGTATAAACCTTAAGGTTTATTGTCAAATCAGCCTGCAAATCATTTCATTAACAGTATTGGGACCAAAAAGAAGCAGTTCAGTTTTTTCACAAGTCAAAAGTGGAAAATTACAAAGTAGGCATTTTTTTATGTACAACAGCTGTATAGTGAAAATAAAAGTTTTCCTAAAACAACCTTGAGAAACACCAATAAATAACTTGGAATTGTTGGAGGTAACAGCCACAAGCTTTCTAAGCAATATCATTTCAAACCTCAACAACTCATATTGGTTCATCTTATTCCCACTCTTGATCCCAAGGATCAACACATTTTCCATAAATGATTCTACACCCTGTTCCATACTGTACAATGTAGTGCATTTATTCTTCTGATATGCAAGCCAGAAAACCTTCTTATTTGAGTTCAGTATGGTGGACTATGGCTGTTCTTGGCCCCAGATGTTGCTGTTTGACAGAAGCACTAGACAGTAATTACATGTCAGACATTCAGACCTGCCCCTAAAAATAGAAATCATATACAGCTGCCATTTTGATGGTGAGGGTGATGAGGAAGTGTTGATATTGGGTCTGACACATAGGGTTTGTCCGAAGTGATACTGTATTCCCTATGAAATACATTCTGCATGACGAGAGCCCTAAGTAACACAGGGAATAGGGTATAGTTTAGATATAGTGTCGTTTTAGTGAAGAAAGACCCATTGGATTGCTGAAGTTGGTGCAGTGCAGATACTGCCATCAGGGTGCCAGGAAGACCTGTGGGGTGGCCTAGTACCAGGCAGGACAACGCCACTGTCAATGGGCACAGTTTTGAGGTGTTGCAATACCCTTCTCAACATTTTCTTTGTCCCTTTCTTTCTCTTTCACTCAGTTTCTCTGTCTTTCTACATTCTCATACTTAATCTCATCCAACCCTGTCTCCATGTCTCTTTCTCTCTGACACATCTCTTCTCAGAGATTCTTAGGAATGTGTTGAATACCTGCAGCAGCTATTTTTTTCTTAAACATCTGTCTGCAATGTAAAATACTCAAAATCTCTCAAAACGCCAGGACTGTGTGATTCTGTTTTGGTTATGTGGAAAAAGCTGCAAAAGGGTTGTCACTGTCCTCATTCAAAACACGACATCTACTGAATGTCAATTAAGGAATCTGCCTGAAGTCCAGACAATCCAAGGATCTTCCATGGCTGGCCGGATGGTAGATAGGATACGATGTTGCAGTGCAAACAGCATGGATAGGTACTGTTAATTGAGATAACCCTGATAGGCTGCTGAAGATGGTCCCAATCTACTGTTACCCTGAAGCTGATAGCAGTTTTCATGTCAAACTGTAAGTTTTGCAAATAATTATATTTAGAATTTGACTAGACAGCAGCAACTGTGCAGGTGTTAGAATTGGTGGGGAAGTCAAATAAGTGGTAACCGGTGTATTTTTTTACATTTAAGTCTATATCCCTAATTTGCTGCCACATTGTGGAGGTTACCTAAACTCAACCAACAAATGTTTATAGGAAAACAATTGGTAAGTTTTGGTCAACCAGTGCTAGATGGGATTTATTTTTTAATTTGATATATATATATATATATATATATATATATATATATATATATATATATATATATATATATACTGCTAAATAAATGTTGGGAACAAGTAATCATCATAGTATATCACCAAGTCAATTAAACTTCAAGAATATAAGGAAGCATAAGTGACTGTGAATCAATATCACCTGTTTAAGTGCAAATGAAAGTGACAACAGGTGCACTGGAGAAGCAAGACAATCCCAAAAAAGGGAATGGTTTTGCAGGTGGTGGCCACAAACAATTGCTCTTTCTTTATTCACCCTGACTGCTTCTTCTCTAGTTTCTCAATGTTCAGGCATGCTCCTGATGAGACAGAGGATTGTGTCCTGGGGCATCTCCTCCCAGACCTGGATGAAGGCATCAGTGAGCTCCTGGAAACTCTGTGGTGCTACTTGGCAGGGTTGGTTGCACTGATGCATAATCCCAGAGGTTCTCAATTGGATTCAGGTCTGGGGAATGTAAGTGCCAGTTAATGCCTTCGTTATCCAGGGACTGTCATTGTCCTGCACTAGTGTTAGGTCTGACAATGGGTCTGAGGATTTCATCCTGGACCCAACAGCAGTGAGGCTACAATTGGCTAGCCCCTGGAGGTCTTTGCAACCCTCCATGGACATGCCTCCATCGCTGACCCACCACCAAACCGGTCATGCAGAATGATGTTGCAGTGCTCCTCCTGTTCCTCCTCACTCCAAGGAGCAGATACCGGTTCTGCTGCTGAGTTGATGCCGTTCTACGGCTCTGTCCAGCTCTCCTCGAGTAACAGCCCATCTTCTGGTATCTCCTCCATGCTCTTGAGACTGTACTCATGCCACCAGTAGTGACAAGGACACTAGCAAAATACAAAATTAGAAATGAATCAGTCAGAGAGGATAAGGAGAGAGCAAATTAATTTCCCTCCCTTTTTCGGGGTTGTCTTGCTCTTATCTCTCTAGTGCACTTGTTTTCACTTTCATACGCACCAACAAAGGTGACATTGATTCACAATTGCTTATGCTTCCTAACTGGACAGATTGATATCCCTGTAGTTTAAATGATTTGGTGTTGTACTGTGATGATTATGTATTTTCTTCATTTTTTTTAGCAGTGTAGTATGCCAAATGAAGATTAGTATAAGACTAGATTGGGATCTCTGTAGTCGTTATCTCTCACATTATTCATGTATATCTACCTCCATCTATCTCTTTTAATCTCTCTGCTTCTCACTGAGATACACACAGTTGTCCACTTCATCACTCACCCTCTTTTGTTTTCTGTCTCTCTGATACTGAAATATCCTTACTTGCACTCTTTGATCTCCCAAAGATGTGTGAGAGGTGATGACTAGACGATGCTCTGCCTGAGTGACAGATGAGAACCAAAAGAAAATGAGGGGGAGGGGAAGAGAGAGGGAGGAAGTGGGAGAGAGAGGAGTTAAGAGAGTGAGAGCAATGAAGGTAAACTGGTTGCAGCAGCAGGAGTGAAAATTAGCATTGTTGATTGCTGAAAGGGAGTAAATTGTTGGATGAGGATGACATTAGAGTGAGACACAATGCTAGTAGAAAGTCCTAGAGAAAGCATGTGTTAAAAAGGACAGTATGGCTGTTTCTAGGCATCATGGCCTTGAATTTAATGGTATGGAACTGATGTCATGGAATGTGTGCTTCATGCGTGTGTGTGTGTTTTAGGTCTAACTATACTCATGGGGACCAAGTATTCCCATAAGTATAGTAAAACCAGAAAATATTTGACTCATGGGGACATTTTGCTGATCCGCATGAGGCAAAAGTCAATTTCTGGCTGTGGGTTTACGTTAAGGGTCAAACATACAATTCATTTAAGAGTTTAAATTGGCGTTTGTTTAAGGCCCAGGCATTGTTGGTTAAGTTTACGGTTAAGGTTAGGCATTACACCTAGGTGAAGTTTAGGCATAAATATTACATTTTTGAGGTTAAGTTTAGGATTAGGGTTGGATCAGGGTTAGGTTAGGGTCTGGGTAAGGGTTAAGATTAGCGTTAGGTTTAGGGTTAAGATTAGTGCAAGGGAGCATGCAATTTATTTTTCTGGTCCCCATGAGGTTAGCTGTACAAACTTGTGTGTGTGTGTTGGAAATTAACTTGATCCAGTGCATTGGTAATGTTTTTCCAACAGTGCCAAAGGCATTCATCTTAAGAGATGTACATTTAAATCCATGGATTGCGTTCGTGGAATTCTGCAGATTGTATTGTAAATCAGCCAGAGAAAAAGAGAGACAAATAGGGAGAGAGAGAGGGTGAGATTGCCACAGATTTACAAAATCATGAATAATAAATAATAATAATGTTCCAATAATAACACTCAGAATAAAGAGAATGTTAACAATATATTTTAAATTAAGGTAAATATTAATTAAAAAAAGTATTAACTACATAAAGTGGACTACATGTTTCTATGGCACCCAGCCTCTCTACGATGTTTCATTAAATTCATTAAATAATAAAGTCTGTCTTTAAATTATGTTTATCTTAGTGCCATAATGCCTTTATAAGCAATGCAAAGTTTTTACATAGCCAAATGTCATATGATTCAACATTTTGGAATAACTGTAAATAATTAAATTCAAGGTTAATTAAGGTTTTTATGTAGGTTACTCCATTTGTGTGGATGCTACAGACTTGTGGATGCTTTTTACACATTGAACCTTCAGGCTATAAATAATCTGTTGAAGCATTCACACATTCCATGTCATGGAGGAAGACAATCGAAGTATAATATTCAGGCGTTACATTACAATGAAATGTTTCCACTAAGACCAACTACATGAAACTAAATTGCTGGTAAAATCCTAACTGTGTGCACCAGAAACAACTGTGATGGAAGCAGGGAGTCTAGGCTGCAAGTTGAAAAAAACATCAGATTACATCACTGGGTATGCTCCATGCTGTTGAGACTGTTTGGACTACCAGCAAAGTTAATAGTTAATGAAAGTGGATTGACTGAAATTAATGCAAACTGATAAAAGTACTGGGGAGAACATTTACATTGGGAATTGGGCACTATATTTGAAACATTAACTTAAAACAGGGTTTTAACATCTTAGACAGCAGGGCTCCCTTCATTGAACACCAAGACAACCAACCCGCCCACCCCCATTTTCCTAGACTGAAATCATTAGAATCTTTTTTGATGTCCTACAGGCCCCAGTAGACAGCAGATTAATTACTGGCTCCAAAGTAGGCTGTACCTGAACCCTCACTACCCCTCGGTTAAACTTTGTATGATATCTGGCTACACACTTGAAAAAAACAAACTATTAACGTGTTGCCCTGTTGTCCATGCCCATTTAAGCAGCTAATGCACGCTAGCTACAATGTCCTCCCTAATAGCCATCAAAATATACAAGCAATATACAGCTCTGGAAAAAATTAAGAGATTTATTTGAACTCTTCTGTATCTCACTCAATACCGTCCCCCCAATTTTTGTGTAAAGGAAATAATGAGGTGCAATGATCTCTTAATTTTCCAGAGCTGTATTTATTCTTTTCATAATAACATGTTACGCATACGCGGAGCCGGGTAAGAGCGAATGTCTCTTACTGAGTGACTGACTGACTGATTGAATGACTGACTGGTGGATTTTCAAAGTACGCATCCCTGCATGCGCTTTGGGTCAGGATAGACAAACACATTTGCTGGCTACAAAATTCAGTAGTTATAGTAAGCCTTTAACTAAAACTGTATATGGTTATACTGCTACTTTTTCTGGCATGGAAAAGTTAATCCTCCGTCTCGCTAGCAATTGCTCAAGTCTTATGATTATTCCTAGGAAGATAGTAGCTACTGGTAAACCTATTACTGGCTAATAAGCTGTTAAAACGGCCAGTGGTAAACGCTATACAGTTCATAGACGACATTTGTGTTGGGGGTAAAGTTTAACTGTATCAATATGATTCACGAAAGGCTGTTGAAATGGCCATTGACAAAAGAGGATTTGTTCAGGGTAGACACAAGAGGCTACACTGACACCAATCAAATATACAGCTCTGTGTGTAGTGGTTCGTGACACAGGCTTCCATGTGGTTGACCTAGGTTCAAATCTTGTGAGGGCAACACTTGCTGTTACTGTCTGGCTGAATTCGGCTTGCCTGTTTCATTTTTTAACATACACAGGTTTTCACTCTCATGTGTTTTTTTATACTCTCGCTGTCCAAGACTAGTAGGCATTTTATTGGATTTAAGTGCATCCAACCTACAGTTTCTACTTGGCTGTTTTACTAAGTCCCCACATTGCCCCCACATTGGCTCTACAGTGCTTCTAACATAAAGAGCATATCATTCTCTCTTAATTATGTCTGAGCCGCCTGAAAATGTTTTGCCATTCAGTATCAAAACCATGTTTATTAGAAGATCTAGGATTCACATAAAAAATATGAAGTCGCTCATGAACCTTCATAAGTCAGTATTATTGTTCAATTTTATTGTTGTCTATTTTCGTTGTTATACTATATCCTTGTTATTTTGACTTGCATTAAAAACAGAAAGCTGTTGTGATTTTTAAGTGTAACCTCAGAGCGTGCTGATGTTTGAGCCATAAAACACTTGATGATACCTATTACAGAAGTCTCTGTACAAGCCAAAATATCAAAGTAGTGAAAACAGACAAAAAACTATTCTGAGTAAGCTCATCGTGAGTGTATAATTCTGTGGCCCCCACCACCATCCAAGTTGCCTTTCACTGTGCTTGATTGTGGTTTCACTAGATATAATTATTATTGGTCCTATATACCAATGATATGACAGAGAACCAACTTTGCACATTTTGACCAGTTTTGGAGTTCTCTGCAAATTATTTAGAAAAACATGACATGCATTGTTGGTTGTTTGACCAAACCTAATGCATTTGTGACCATTTCTTGGAAGAAACAATGAAATTGCCTTTTAGCAACGGTTGCTCAGAAAAGCTTGACACTTACATTGCCTTTTAGCTAGATTTGGCCTTGTGCAAGATTGTCAAAACGTTTCCCTGTCAATGGTCTACTGTCATGTAGCTAGCACTAGGTAGCACAACTATGCTTTCAAATTCGTTAGCTAACCATCAACGAGTCTTTGAAATATGGCAATGGCTCTAATGCAATATAGATAGCCCAGATGAGCTTTTGATTGGTTTAGCAGTTTACTTAGTTTTTTCTCTGTTATGTTGTTATGTAAAGGGCCTATCAACCCCATCTAAACAAACAGCTTTACTTTGAATACATTTTCATCCATATCAGAAAAACTATATAAAAGTTACAGTTGTTACATAATCAATGAAGACAAGTCAGTTCCAGTCGCAGCTATACATGCCCAAAACCCAAGTCAGAGGCCCTCTAGCAATTGGGGGCCTGAAGTGACCGCTTGTGTTGCTTATGCCAGGAGCCATCCTTGACCAGGTCATTTGCCATTGCTGGGCACACCAGTGCTTTCTTTCTTTTTATGTACCTAGGGCTGCCACGATTTAGTTGACTATTAGTTGTTGCACAAATAATTGTGATTAATTGATGTGTTTATATTGTAAATTGTATGCCCCTATTTTAATGTTACTGTAACAAATATTACTGAATGCAAAATATATTTCTTTAGATATATAGTGTTTGCACTTTTGACCGCTACATTTGTGGTGCAAATCCGCCTCCTCAAAATTAGTGGGCTCACTGTAATGCCCTGATTAGTTTCACATGTCTCGTTATTGTCTTCACCATTGCCTGTCCCTAACCTCAAAACCAGTCAATTTCTCAGTACCTCAAGTCTTCTAATCTGTCATCTGAACTCAGCATGCCTGCCAACAATGTCTCTCCTGTCCCTTAATAAACATTTTGGGACGTCATCTCTTCTCTGCCTTTGTGTTCGCACTTGGGTCCACAACCCCTATACTGTCACTCACCTCTTTCATTTAGCTTAAAACCAAAATGCACCCAGAGTGGTACAGTTGTGTTCAGCATTTGAAGTACCAACAAATCAATGTTGTTAAACATTTAACTTCACAGAACGCAACCGCAAAGACCCGCGTGACATTGGCCCCTACCCAATGCAAAACCTCAGCAAAATAGGCTCAAACGTTTGTGCTCTGTTTGTGCTGGTTTGTGCCGTTAACATTTTCATTTGTGTTGCTATGATTTTATCGATATTAAATCATATTTTATAGGTCAGTATGAGGTCACTCAGCCACCCAACATCTTCCAAAATCAAGCAAAATAGTATTGTTTGTTTGTGCTTCGTTTGTGCCGGTTTGTGCTATTAAAATTTTCATTTGTGCTGCTTTGTTATTTTGTATTTTAGACATTTAATTATTGTTGATGACGTCCAGGCCCAGTTGCAGGATGCCATGACTGAGTGGGCATTTTTCATAAATGATCTAATTCATATACCATTTGCAGTGTTTATGGGTAAACAAAACTGAGGGGTCACAGATTCTATCTGAAGGGGCAATGCCCCCTTTTTCCCCTATGTGGCACTGGGCCTGATGACGTCACTAAGACCCCAACATGCTCCAAATTGAGTCATAATAGGCTCATTCATTTGTGTTTTGTTTGTTATGGTTTGTGCTTTAAAAATTTCTGGTTGTGCTGCTGTCATTTTTTTAGATATTAGTCCTAAAGAAAATTTTAGATATTAGTCCTAAAGAATATTTTATAGATAATTCTGAGTTTATTCAGCACCTCAAATCGTCTAAATTCACCCATAAAAGCCTTGTTTGTTTGTACTTAGTTTGTGCCATTACAAGTTTTGTTTGTGCTGTTTCTGTGTTTAAAATAATATACATTTTATTATAAGGTATGGTTTCACCAGACCCCTAACATGCTCACAATTGACAAAAAATAGGATCAGTTGCCGATTAATCCCTTATTAAGATTGGAAACACATGATTTTGGAATCAAAATATTGTGCGAAATGATCATTGTCATAAAAGTCATGATCTGGCTCAAATAATTGCGATCAGGCAATTATGTAATAATTTCAACAGTTCAATATGTACCAAACAATTGCTTTTGGCTTGTTTAATTATTTGTCTCATATTGATTTCTTCTGATAATCTGATATAACCAGAAAGAACAGCTTACTAATAAGAAACAGATGTGAAGCTAATTGTCCCTAAAACTTTGGCACACAAAATGTTAGGACTATGTATAAAACATGCAGTAATTTCTAAATGGTTTAACCAACATGATGAAAATATCTTCAAATAATAGCTGACAGTCTGTATTTTATATTCTTATATCCTAAGTGTGTGACAACAGAGATTTTTTTTAAGAAGCAGCATGCTAACTTTTGATAAAATATTAAATAACTGTTACACTGAAATGTTGACAGTATAAACTCTTCCTCAACTCCTTCACAATTAAAATGTAAAGTCAGAAAATGTCCATTACTACCACAAACATACTTTGAGAGACTTAAAGCAAGCCCCAGAACCTTATCTGTAGAGTGTCTATCTAGTCCAATAATGATTTTTCATGAGGTGTGTTTGTATAATATACCTTGCAAACAATCCACTATTCCCTTTATAATGAATCAAAAACCTGGTTGAATGTTGTTCATTATATAGGGGGTTAGCTGCCATTTGGAAAGCAGACTCATTTAGAAAAGGTCAAGGCTATGATCTGGGTGGAATGCTTTGCGCTTATTCCCATTCACTTTGTGTGTAAATTATCTGCTTCTAATTTCTCCCACCATTTTTTTCAATTAAAAGACACAGTAGTTTCTTTGACAACAAAAATAAAAGACACAGAGAAATTAGATCAACTTAACTAACACCTGTTTGTGCACATAACATCTGAAATATTTTGGTACAGTGTAAATTCTGTGTGTTTTACAATTACGCTGGCCAGGGAACATACTATGCAAGGAGAGAAGATTGAGAAAGGAACACCTGCTCTCAATTTTGTACACAGATAACTGCAGTTCTCAGGCTTAGCTGGCACAGAAACGCTGCATCATCTTTCAGATAAATACAATATAATCCGATTTAAACTGCAGCCCCTCTAGTCGGCCTTGTGTTGACATTTCTGTACTGTTGCCAGATATTTGTGGTAAGACAAGAGCACTTTGAAATGGAAATGTGCTTAATCACTTTTCATTCCTTATACCCATTGATTTGTAAATCAGTGATGTTGTAATTTAGTATCATTATTTTTGTTTTCCATTGAAATGATGTAATCCTTTTATAAAATGTGTTTCTTTTGAGGGCACTATTGAGAATCGGACACTGCTCTAAATTGGATGGCCCACTATTTTCAACCACCAAGCTCACCTACACAGTTTAGGTTTCAAAGTTAACAGCTGCAATCTGACAAAGGCCTTCAATGCCACATACTGTAGTCATTGCAGATTGGCCAGGGAGTTTGGAAGCATTGTCCTCATGGATTTCATGGTGTCATAATGCTTTACCAAACCCCTTTAGGCAGAAAAGCGGAAAGTATGTAGGTTTAAAGTCATGTCAGCTTGTTACCTGCTGCAAGGACTTAAATGCCAGGATGCGGTAACCCTCTCTGGCCCCTCCCCTTTCTCTCATGGTCATGCCTCATTGGAAGACAAACATCCTGCCCCCCCAACCCCAACCCCCCCGAACCAAACCAACCTTATCCCCCTACAACACAAACAGACACACAACGCCACCTCCTCCCTTTCCTAAGTCAGCCTGTAACCCTATCCTACCTGCAGCAGATCCCTTACATGCATTCATCAACGTCAGCCATTAAGGCATGTTCTTTGGGAAGAAAAACAAAACAGAACATTAGATTAACGCGAGGTAGAGAGTGAGTGAAAAAGAGAGGTTGGTCTGGAGGAGTGACATAGGTGAACTCTGAGAAGGCAGGCTTGGAATTGCTTGGGATCACCTTTGGTGGGCAAGAGGTGCTTTCAAAACAATCAAATGTGTTAAATATTACCCGCAAAACACCAGTCTTAATGATAACATCGAAGAGGCAAGAGAGTTGCAAAGAAAAAGCCATAACTCAGACTGGCCAATTGAAAGAAAATATTAAGATGGGCAAAAGAAACACTAGGCAGAGGAAGATTGGAAAGAAGTGTTATGGGCAGACAAATCAAAATATGAGGTGTGAGATGCAGACCAAAGGAAAAGATGCAGGAGGAGTGCCTGACGCAATCAAGCATGGTGGACACAATGTGATGGTCTGGGGGTGCTTTGTTGGTGGTAAAGTGGGCAATTTGTACAGGGTGAAAGGGACCTTGAAGAAGGAAGGCTATCACTCCATTTCACAACGCCATGCCATACCTTGTGGATGGCGCTTGATTGGAGCCAATTTCCTCCAACAATAGCACAATGACCCAAAGCACAGCTCCAAACTATGCAAAACTATTTAAGGAAGAATCATTCAGCTAGTATTCTGTCTACAATAGAGTGGCCAGGATAGTCACGGGATCTCAACCCTATTGAGCTCTTGTGGGAGCTGCTTGACTATATGGTACATAAGAAGGGCCCATCCAGCCAATCCCTTTTGGAGTTGATTCAGGAAGCATGGGGTGAAACAACTTGAAATGATCTCAACAAATTGACAACTACATCTCAGATCCCAAAGAATGCATCAATACATACTTAAGACTGACCCAACACCACAAAAAAACTATTGCAGTGCAGAAATTAGATAGGGAGACAGGAGTCCTCCAGCCACACTGTGGATCAATTGGAAGATGGCCCTGTCCAGGACCAACCAGGTAGGAAAAAGCTCCACACCGTAAAAAACAACAACCTGAAACAAGGCTGAATAAAGTCCAGATACTTCTCTCCCACTGCACAAATGTTAGGGATGGTTTGGGGTAACAAGTAAGCCAATGACTCCATCCCGTAATTGCATTAGGGAGAGGATATCCTAGTGGAGAGGAGCCTGCCAGGCATAGACCTTCAACTCTTGGCCAGACTACACTTAATCGTATACCCTACTGAAGAGATATGTCTGTAGTAAACACTTAAAGGTTGAGACTATCATGTTAATCTGCAGATAATTCCACAAAAATTTAGCTCTATAGGAGAAAGCCCTGCCTTTTGGAACAGTAAGAAGGCCTGCATCTTGTGACCATTGCAATTTTGGACTGATCACGTTTTTCGCAATGTTACAGAGAAAAGCTACTTTTGAAATATGTTATATGCGCTTGTCAAAAGACAGATGATATCCAGATTAGTGCTGAGGTTCTTCACAGTTTTGAAGAGTACAAAATCAAGGGCTCTGGTATTTTCTTCTTGCATAGTTTAGTTTTTAGTAGTGCAACCACATCCAATGTAAAACGTAGGGTTGAGTTTCGATCCGCGGGTTGATTGTTAACAGATGTATTTACTCAGATATCATTGGGTTGGTGCAGGGAATCGGAAGGGCATCCAAAATCTGTCTGTCTAGAAATGTGTAGTGCCACTTTAAAAAGGCTTGGTTGTGATCCATGTGAATTTGTTGTTGTGACGTTAAATGTAAGATGTTGGTCTGATATACCAGGATTGTGAGGAAAGACAGATCCACAATATCTACTCCACGGGGCAAAACTAGATCCGAGGTATGATTGTGGCAATGTGTTGGTCCCAAAACATGTTTTACAAAACCCACTGAGAAGTTTAGCTCTAAAGGCCTTTTGGAAAGTGTCATTGGAATTTTACATGGGAATGTTAAAAGTCGCCAAAAGTTATAATTGTACCTTCCGTTAGGGATCCTGGAAACACCTTAAAGGCAGACAATTTTATAGGTTTAAGCCAGGTTTCACACAGGCCAATCACATCCAGTTAAGATCACTGATTAATTATTTATTAGGATCATTGATTAATTCATTTTACTGTTTGCTTCTAAAGCAAGGGATCAAACACTGAGTAGTCCCTCATTTGTTTGGAAAAAATAAATAGTATCAGAACAAAAGATGCCAGCACCTATTTTTATTGCTCCCATTTTCGTAAACATATTGGGCAGAAAATCACATGCATGCCTATTGGCTGAGTCACCTCATAATGGCTCCTTTTGGACCATAGACATGTGGCAGTCACTCTGAGGAGATTGTGATCTTTGTCCAAAAAGATGTCAGTCAGGATATGTCTTTGGGTTACGGATAAATAAGGAGCCCATGGGAGATGATTCACGCAAACATGTCATGTAGGCAAATCTGCCCTGAAGGCAAACGTTAATGTGATTCGTTGACTAAATCGAGGCGGAGTTTACACTTCAAACAGCTGAATGCTCCAAGAGAACATTTGACCAGGGTTGGTTCTTACCTTAATCCTAACCAGTAAAATTCATAAAAAGACAGAAAGTCTTTAGTAAGGGGGACGGGTAGAGTCAAGTAATCCCTTTCAAAACCCTTTTCCTTCCTTTAAATTAAATGAAAATGTTCTTACCAATATGATAATTGCAGTGGAAAGAAATCCTAGACTGCCTTCTTTTATTCCATGTGGGTTGTAACAGAGTAGGTTTGATGATTCATCTTACATCTTTTCCTTTTCTAAGGATATTTTTCATGATAATCAGCAGTGATCAAAGTAAAAAGATACAGCCAAGGCCTAGATTACTGTTGGGAGATTTTACCTTCAAGATCAATCAGCAAATGTAGTGTTGCAAGAATACATTTTCTGGGTTTTGTGAATGAATAGAAGACATTCAGTGAAAGTCAAAGTCCAAGGTTGAGTCCCAAATTGTCCTTATTCCTATGAGTTCTAGTCAAAGTAGTGCACTTAATGAACAGGGAGACATTTGGGACATAGTTGAAACATAAGCAACTAGGCTTAATTTTTCCTTTGCTCATTCCAGAGCTTCCCACGTTTGAAATTAAGCTTTATATAGATGGCTAGTGTGCATTGCTAAGCAAAGGGCATTCTTGAAATACTCTGTTACATTAATCTATTTCACTATAAATTATCTAATTTGTAGAACTGTACAGGAACATCTTTAAGAAAGCATCAGAACAACAATAAAAAAAACAGTGTGACTGACCTTAAATAAACCATCAATAGATCACGCTAGAATACTAAAGGCAGATCTTTAAAACTATAAATAAAAAGACTTTTAAAAGCTACTGCATTTTAGCATTGCAATACCAATATATTGTATACTACCATTCAAAAGAAATGTCATTGTTTATGAACAAAGAAAAAAGTGTCCATTAAAATCTATCAAATTGATCACAGATACAGTGCAGACATTGTTAATGTTGTAAATGACTGTTGCAGCTGGAAACGGCAGCTTTTCAATGGAACATCTACATACATAGATGCACAGAGGCCCATAATCTGCAACTATCACTCCTGTGTTCCAATGGCACATTGTGTTTCCTAATAAAAGATTATCATTATAAAAGGATCTTTATAAAACCCTATTGTAATTATTCTGGCACCGCTAAAACTGTTGTGATGATTATAGAAGCAATAAAACAGGTGTGGTATAGAGTTGTTTAGTATCTTCAGAGTCAGTGTTTCTGGTTTGGATTAAAGGCTCAAAATGTCCAGAAACAAATAACTTTCTTCTGAAACTTATCAATCTATTCTTCTTCTGAGACATAATGGCTATTCCATGCAAGAAATTGCCAAGAAACTGAAGATCTCGTACAACGATGTGTAGTTATGCCCTCACAGAACAGCTCAAACGGGCTCTAACCAGAACAGAAAGAAGAGTGGGAGGACCTGGTGCACAGCAGAGCAAGAAGATTAATGCATTTGAGTCTTTAGTTTGAGAAACCAATGCCTCATAGAATCAACTGGCTGATTCATTAAATAGTACCCACAAAACTCCGGTCTTAATGTCAACAGTGAAGAGATGCCTTTCTTCTTCTGTCCAGATACTGTGTTATCTTGCCCATCTTAATGTCTTTTTTGGAACTCTGCCAGGTTAGGAACTGTGAAGCACAGGAACTGTAAAATATAGCCACTGTACTATAATATAATTGACAAACCAAAATGCACGTAATCACTGGATTGCATTTCACCAAATATACTGTTATGTTTTCCTGATTGAATGTGTTATATGAAACAATTTATTTCTGAAATATCTCATTAGTCATTTTATTATACTACTTAATAAAGTACTTATAAAAAAATTTCACCTCACAATATGCATGATTATTCATTGTGATATTGACTAAAAACTGCAAAGTGTAAAGGCACCAATGTCCCACTTATAGAAAAAAGCATACACACCTCAAGTGTGTTTTGATTTAGGGGAGCACGCGCAGCATGCCATGCAACCATTTTCAATATAGCAGAAAAATGTGACAATAGACTGTGCTGAGAGAGCCAGCAGATGAGGGAGGCAAACTATGAAGGATGTGTGGGAGATGTGCAAAGTGATGTGCCTGATGGGGAAAAATGTAATGGCTGAATTCATGTACCAGTCAATGATGATGGAATGTGTATCCCAAATTTCCACCTATTCACTTTGTACATGTATTTCAAGAGGCTGAGCCCAGTGTAGTGTCCCAGGCTAGGGGTAAATCATGCTCACAGAGCGTTGGACTGTTCTGCAGGGCAGGATGGACAGAGGCAGGTACAGACGGTCAATCATGCACCCTCATAGAAATAAAGAGCATTATGAAACGGCTATCAAACCCTTGATTGTCTTCATCACGGCATGCATCCTATAAACAGCTAAGGAAAGTAGCAACTGGTCTGATCCATGTATTGTGCTGTTTGCTGCTTATGGCATATTATGTATTTGTGTTTAAATATACTGCTTTTGGAAAGTATTCAGACCCTTTCACTTTCTCCAGATGTTGTGGTGTTATTATTATAATCAATTAAATACATTATTATCTTGTGTGGCAATGTTTTGACTCTCCAAATTTGATATCAGATAAATTCTGTGTCCCTTTAGTCATATTTAAGATTTCTCAAGGCCTTAATTGGAGTCAGTCAGAGGCACATATAATGGATTTGACATGATTTAGACAGGCACACATGTTTATATAATGTCCCACACTTCACAGTGCATGCCAGAGCAAAAACCAAGCCATGGAGTCCAATGAACTCCCGTCAAACCTCTGAGATAGAATTGTGTTGAGGCATAGGTCTAGGGAACATTATAAAAAATTGCTAAAGCATTGAAACTTCTCAGATGCACAGTGAGCTACATAACTTAAATAAATGAAGTTTGGAACCACCAGTATAAAGTTATGGATATTACCAAAACCCAAAGGCCACCTTCATAGTTTCTCTACAGAGGTGGGAATACCTGCCAGAAGGAGAACCATCTCTGCAGTGCTCCATCAATCAGATAGACGAGACTCCAGGGTAAAAGTATAAAATATGATACAAAGAGTCCTTCATATGAAACATATGAAGGACTATGAGACCATAAAGAAAATGTGGGGAGATCTGAAGATTGCAGATAAAGTCATTTACAGTAACCCCGCCCCTAAACACTAAAGCGCAAGAGTCAATCAACTGATGGAGTAAAGATGCCAATGGAACACAGAATATGGATGAGAGATGGACGCTATCATTGGTGTATAGTAAAAATCATTGCTCACTTGGAAATCTACGGTGGTAGCTTCACCAAGTTTTGAGACATATTACCAGCATTTTCCCCCTGAAATTCTATCATCCAAAGAAATATGAGAGGACTTCAAGCCGTGTCAATGTGACTGGAAAGCGGAGGCAACAGTGGATGTGATCCGAGGTTCTGGTTCGGATCATAATCATTTCCTTTCAAATGTATTGTGAAAACAAGAAACCCGCAATATATAGTGCAGCCTTCTCAAGATTTGAACCCAGTTTGAAACATTAACTATACTTTTATTAATAGTACAATAGTAAAAGCTTCAGATGTTCATTGTGTCTGAATGCATTGCATAGACTAGATGAACATAACAGTATTTTTACATCAACAATTTTCTATTTCATTACAGAGCTTTTTTCATATAATGTTATATCAAGTTATGTTCAGGACTTCTGAACATAACTTCTGAAAATAAATTCTGCAAAATTCTCCAGGCATGCCTACAAGCCAGGAACTCAAGGCGATGCCATCATGGTTTTCTGGCATTCCAGTATGTAGTAAACATGCAGTTTTAAGATAATGAATAACTTTAACTATTTACTATAACAATTGACTTGTAAAAAAAAAAAAGAATCAACAGCTATAAATCAGACAAAATAAACACAGAAATATACAGTAAATCACATCTATTCATTTTTTTGAGGATATACAGAGCTAACCAGTTTTCTACTGCCATATCTGCTACTGCAATATACATATTGCCAAGCTGTTCTACCCGTTGCACTTCTCAACCTCATAGTTTTTGCCGGAGATTAACACATTCCTTGACCAACAACTTTAAGCTTGCAGGGGTCCAACCTACTACAAGAAATCACTAGAGCGCAATGAGACAAGTCAGCTGTGTCCAACACCACCCTCTGCTATACATTCCTGAACTATCATAATGCCTCAAACAGTATTCAAACTCCCAACCGCAAAGATGCACCTGTTATGAGATGCACTGACGTAGAGCACTGCGCCACTCAGCACACACCCCTAAATCAGATTCTGATGAGGATCTTTCCGCATCTCAGAGATAAGCTAACGTTTAGAAAAAGTCCCTTGTGGTGACACCCTGGAAGCACGTAGTAGGATCGTGAAACTGGAAACGGTCTGTCTGTTTGTTTCCGTTTTGTGATGAAAGGTAATCTCTCATCTCTTTCCCCTATGTTGAGGTGTCTCGACTTCACACAAAAGGAAGTAGTAAAGACGAAATGACTCTTCTCTCATCCCCTAGGTTAAGTGGTCAGAGAGATAAGGTACTCAGAGAAGGCTTTTTCTTTTGAGGAACGTGTATATGTGGAGTGTACAGTACAGTTGCCATGAAACAAAATGTTGATGTTCGTTCTTAACACAACAAAAGAGGTGTTTATCTCCATGCACATAGATTTAACCTTTTTTGGACAGACAACAATCACAGTAAAGTACTTTTGACACATAATACATACTGAACATTTGACATAAGTGTGGATGGACATAAGTGTGGATGGAGCATACTGAGGCATTAAAAGGAGGCCAGTCCAGAAATGTGATGTCCAATAATTAAAACCTTTCTATACCTTTAGAGAAGAACTCAATGTGCAGAATCGAAGAGCTCCAGGAGAGAAAAACCTAACCACATCCAAAAGCTGTTTGTTTTCATATTTTTTGACGGCTGTGTGCCTGCATGGCTCCACAGCCCACACCTTAAGTACACAATCTCATTGTACCGTCAGTCACTTCGTGCTTATCAGCTTCGTAACAAAACCACCAAGCTCCGACAAGACAACGTTGTTACGGTGTTGACTGGCCTAGTGTTAGACCATTGTTGAAATAAAAATGTCAAACTCGTTTCTATACATTTTTTTATTTGTACATGATTAACTTTACCTTGTGCAAGGACCAAAGTGCAAAGACCACCGACGCCTAGTGCTGCAGGAAGGTTAGAGCAAACATATTTGGATGATTCCAAATACAGTAATACACTGCTCGAAAAAATTATGGGAACACTGAAATAACACATCGGGTCTCGATGAACAAAATTATTAAAGATCTAAATCTTTATTGTACATTGTGTCATTTGTTGAGAACAAAAAGACATAACAATGGAAACCAAGATCACCAACCGATGGCCGTTTGTTATTATCATCATCAAATCAAATCTTGACAGACAGCATCACAAAATATCATCAACGGTGGCTCTCAAAACAATTCACTATTCAACCCTGTGGTTTCAATCAAGTCACAGTCCTCTTGCAGGTTTTTTTTTATCCTCATAGCATGATGCTGCTACCGTTACGCTTCATGGTAGGGATGTTCTGAGTGGTATTTGGCTTGAGCCACACACAACGTTTAGCTTTGAGGCCAGCAATCTCAATTTCAGTCTAATCACACCATAAAATCATCTTCCAACTGTTATCAGATTCTCCCACATGCCAACTTTGGAAGTAGATGTGATTTTTTTGCCACTTTAATGAAGGCCACTTTTGTGAAGCCCCCAGGCTGTTGTCACAGTATGCACAGTGTCTCCCAGCTCTGCTGTGGAAAACTCTCTCTTTCAGAGTTGCTCTAGATCCTGGTGATCACATTGACTAGTATCCTTCTCACCCTGATACTCAGTTCATCAGGACGGCTTGGTCCAGGCAGATTCATGTCAGCCCACCCTTTGCTGCTGTAATAGCCGGCACTTTTCATGGATAGCTTTCCACAAGATGTGTCTCTGGGAATTTGTTCCCATTTAGCTAGAAGAGCATTTGTGAGGTCAGACACTTATGTTGGATGAAAAAGCCTGGCTCACAAACGTCGTTCCAATGAATCCCAGTGGTGTTCAGTGGTGTTGAGGTCAGGGCTCTGTGCAGGACACTCGAGTTCCTCCACACCAACCTTGAACCTTGTCTTTATGGATCCTGCTTTGTGCACAGAAACCCAGTCATGCCGGAACAGGAAAGACCCTTCCCCAAACTGTTGCCACACAGTTGCAAGCACCCAACTGTCTAAGAAGTCTTTGTATCCTGTAGCATTATGATGACCCTTCACTGGAACTAAAGGAGGGTAGCCCAAACCCTGAAACACAACCCCAGACCATTATCCCTCCTCCACCAAACTTTACAGTAGGCACTATGCATTCTGTTAGGTAGCATTGTCCTGGTATCTGCCACACCCAGATTCATCCAGTACCATGTCAGATAGTGAAGCATTGATTCATTACTCCAGAGAACACATTTTTACTGCTCCAGAGTCCAGTGGCGGCATGGTTTACACCACTCCAGACATTAACTCAGTAATTAGCAGGGGTGGCCACATACTTTTGGCCGTACAGTGTATAGCTTACCCTAATTAGGGCTTTTGAAGAACCTTGTTCCAGATATGATATGAATGTTCCTGTCATCATAATGTCATTTTTGTTTCGAAATGTACTAACCTTAAATGCACACAGGTGGACTCCAATAACATGATTTCTAAAAACATCTGGTTGCACCACTGCTCATTTGGGTATGTCATAGCAAAGAGGGTGCAATCCATAACTTTCTATTTGATATTTGTAATTACTCTTGAACAATTTGGTGATTGTATTTTCATTTCAATTTTATTGACTTTTTTGTGTTGATCAGTGGCAAAAATAGTAAAACTTCAAAGGGGTGAAAACTTCTCAGAGCCACTTTATGACAATGATCATCAAGTTTTCCATTTGCACTTACAAGACCACTGTCATTATTAGACACTGTGTCGTTCCTTTTGGCACTACAAAATTGATGTCAGTGCAGAATGGTGGTCATATGTCAAGTAAAAATAATTTAGAGTTGCTGAATTTGTGTGTGGCTTCGTGACAGTGTATGTGTATAACTGTGTTCTGTATACCCAGACATAATTCATGGTTAAATGGATGCTCTTTGGGATGTGGTTTTTGTTCATTAATTTTCTCTTTAAGTGTGTAAAATCTGTGCAGCGGCCATGAGGCACACAGGGCCTAGACAGCAGGGGAGGGGAGGATGTCCCTACCTGGGGAGAGAGGGGAGGATGTCCCTGACCTGGGGAGGGAGGGGAGGATGTCCCTACCTGGGGAGGGGAGGATGTCCCTACCTGGGGAGAGAGGGGAGGATGTCCCTGGCCAGGGGAGAGAGGGGAGGATGTCCCTGACCTGGGGAGAGAGGGGAGGATGTCCCTGGCCAGGGGAGAGAGGGGAGGATGTCCCTGACCTGGGGAGGATGTCCCTACCTGGGGAGAGAGGGGAGGATGTCCCTACCTGGGGAGGGAGGGGAGGATGTCCCTGGCCAGGGGAGGATGTCCCTACCTGGGGAGGATGTCCTTACCTGGGGAGAGAGGGGAGGATGATCCTACCTGGGGAGGGAGGGGAGGATGTCCCTGGCCAGGGGAGGATGTCCCTACCTGGGGAGGATGTCCCTACCTGGGGAGGATGTCCCTACCTGGGGAGAGAGGGGAGGATGTCCCCGGCCAGGGGAGGGAGGGGAGGATGTCCCCGGCCAGGGGAGGGAGGGGAGGGAGGGGAGGATGTCCCCGGCCAGGGGAGAGAGGGGAGGATGTCCCCGGCCAGGGGAGGGAGGGGAGGATGTCCCCGGCCAGGGGAGGGAGGGGAGGGAGGGGAGGATGTCCCCGGTCAGGGGAGGGAGGGGAGGATGTCCCCGGTCAGGGGAGGGAGGGGAGGATGTCCCCGGCTTGTCACATGACAAGGTGTTTATGGGTCCCCCCTTGATAGCTTCCCACAGCACCCCAGGGGCATTCCAAGCTACACATAAACATTACCTCCCCCCCCAAGTCAACTCACCTACACATGAACACCACAGCCAATCACATCACCCCCCAAGTCAAGTCACCTACACATGAACACCACAGCCAATCACATCACCCCCCAAGTCAAGTCACCTACACATGAACACCACAGCCAATCACATCACCCCCCCAATTCAAGTTACCTACACATAAACACCACAGCCAATCACATCACCCCCCCAAGTCAAGTTACCTACACATGAACACCACAGCCAATCACATCACCCCCCC